>WUAR02080008.1:8803-19934 GCA_015164055.2 Chrysaora achlyos
TAAGGGTCTGTGTCGTTTCATATCACTGAAACCTCGATGAAAATAATTATTATAATTATTACATTTATTTCTAACTCAAGGGTCTGTGTCGTTTCCATCCTTAAATCGCTGTAACATCGATAAAAAGAATTATTATAATTGTAACATTTGATTCTTACGCGCTTGATGCCCTTTTTTCCGCATAATTCCAGCTTATTTAGTTCCCAAGGTCCTTTCCTGGCTAACTACGTGCATTACTGCACAATAAATCCACAGTCAACTCGACAGCTGTCATGGCGACCATGCATCATTTGACATTTGAAAGATAGCAGAACAGCAATCAGATTGACATTTGAAAGGGAAAGGCAAGAGACGAATGCGTCCTTGGTCTTGTAACAGTGGGTAAACAGCATTTGAGACAATCGGAAAGGTAGGCCAACGATAACAGGCAACTTTCTCGGCTCTTACTAAAACTCTAAGGAAATTCACGTCAATAAAAAGACATAAAGCAAGCAGACTTTCGAGGCTTTGGTCGTGAGAAAGAATTTTTCGAAAAAACGCAATTTGCTGCAAGCACGATCGGAAGCAGTATAGCGGAAGGGCCTTTGAGAAGCGAAGATGGAAATTACGTTTTAGATCGAATATGGCGAGCCCGTGAGAAGTAAGTTTACCAAATAAAATAGGTTTGACATTGCTCAGGCAGTGGGGGCAGACGCCCAGGGGTGAATGGAGGGAAAAGAGAAAGAACGCCGACCGTAAAACGGTGCAGTTCTAAACAAAGGAAATCGTGATACAAACATATAAACATACAAACGTTTGCGCGTTATAATATAGGTAATACAAATCTTAATATCGAATTATTTCAACAAAAAACTCTGGCACTAGTGTGGTACTCGGACTTTTGGACAGGTCGGAAGTAAATCCAATAAACAGTAAGATTTATGTAGGCTAGACACTTGGTAAATTAATTGGGGGTTAAAGAACTAGAGAGTGATTAGGCAAGCTATAAATTAAATTATACAGCGATGCATTTCCAGATGTTTTCACAGCCGTTCGCAGCGCATCTTCGAGTAGGCATTCTGAGCCCACGGGTAGCCCCAACACGCTTAGAAAACTTTCCTCAAAGAAATACTGAGCAAATTCAACGACAGTAAGTTTTACCATCGCATCCTAGCCTACATGGATGACATTTTTGCATTTCGCAAGTCATTTGATGAACACTACTAAATCCTTGAAGAAATTTTCCAACGCCTCATTTCTTCCGGAATCACTTTGCAACACTTAAAGTGCAATTTTGCAAGTGAAAAAGTGGATTTCTTAGGTTTTGAACCGTCCAAATCAGGGATCAAACCAGAATCAAGGCTACGCGCTTTCAAGCGGCTTTTAGGGCATTAGTTTCGGACTTTGCAAACGTCAGAAAACCATTGACTGGGTTGATCAGTAATAAAGTACCATTTGCATGGACAGACAAATGGGAAAAATCCCTTCAAGACTCAAAGCATGCACTCTCATCTGAACCTGTTTTAGCTTGCCCAAACAAAAGCAAGGCTTTTATTGTAGATGTAGATGCAAGCAATCACGCTGTCGGAGGAGTATTGTCACAGATCGATGATGATGGAAACTCACACCCAATTGCATTCTTTTCAACTGCATTAGTACAGTCACATAAAAATTGGCCAGCAACTACCAAAGAAGCCTATGCACTTATTGCAGCGATCAGGCACTGGCATGTTTATTTAGCTGGATCTAAATTTGTTATAAATTCTGATCACAATTGTCTAACTCGATTGTGTAATACCCAGCAGAGCGGAGCAAGAGGTACGATTATATCATTCAGTTTGTCGGAGGAAGCGATAACGCAAGAGTTGATGCTTGGTCAAGAAACAGGGATGCAAATAATACTAATCCTTCATCAGAACTTGAGGACAAATACACTCAAAGTTTACAGACAACAACAACTTTTCCTCTCAATAACACGAAGAGCAGTCAAGAGACCTTCCGACTCGTGAAGCGTTGCAAGATATCAATGCTAATGGCAATATCTCGACAGGTACATTTAAAATCATGGTTGTACCCCAACGTAGATGGACAAACCATGAGAGCCATCTGTAATGAATTTGGAATAGAGAAACGCAGATTATCGGCCTATCACATCCAAGGGAATGGCTTCGCCGAAAGGAATATAGGCCCAGCGAAAGACAGGCTATGCGCGTTATTGCTTCACCAAACGTTAGGCCAAGAAAAGTGGCGAAAAGTACTACAAAGCTTAGTTTTGCCCTTAATAGGAGCTTCAGTAAAGCGATTAAGTGTGTGGCATTTAACGTCATTTTCGGTCGGACAGCAGAATTACCTGAAGATATCATCTTCCAGAGTTCGCTCCAAGATCATATCGAATCGATTTCTGCACACGAACACAAATGCTTTTATGTTTTCTTGCCTCAATTCATAATTTTATAATGTGTATATTTTATTTGACATGATAAATGTCGTTCATTACGACAAGCAAGCCTTTGATATCCGTATGCATTATCTGCAACTTCCCCAATTACCCAAATGCAAGCTCTATCGTACTATAAGGTTGATGGACTCGCCTTTCTTTTTTCACACCGCCTTAGTGCTTGTTTTGTTTGACAATAAAAAGAGCAAAAACCATCTCGATGAAGGTATCGCTTTGTGTTGGTAGCATTGAATCCAGGACGATGATCGGAAACAGCTCTTTAAAATCCCTTGCTTCAAAATGTTTGAGCAACGAAAGGTTCCGATTGCGTACACTAATGGCTCAAAATTTGCACGATTTCTTACAAATTGAGTTCTTGCCTTCGTATATTAGGAAAACAAGACTTTGTACAACTTTGGTTAACTGATAGGCCAGCACAACAAAATTTCCATGACGTTCTTTACTTGGCTTTCCGATGTCTTAGGAAATGTTATCAACACGGGACTTTAGACAACTATTTGTTCCTGCTGTGCGCACTGATTTGAAGTGACTCAAAGAGGCAAATAGTCGCCGAGACGATTCAGTCAGCCTTACTCTTACTCTGGCTACCGCAACAAATACATTTCGTTTTCTCTGCCCTATTTCCAAATTTCCTGCATCGTTCATGGAAATTGTTTTTAGAATTGCGTATTTATTTTTGACATTGTTGTTATTAGGCAGAAATAATTCATTATTAAATAATCTCGTGGCAACCATTGTGCGAAACTAATCTCCTTCAAAAACTGACATAAACCAGAAAACCATTTCTAAAGTGAAACGAATACCGTCTCAGAAAACAAAATTGGGAGTCTACAGATAAAATATAACAAACTCAGTTCGATTTGTTTGCAAAATCGATGCCCTTAGGGAAAAGTAAGTGAAATACACAAACATATTTTATATAATTGCTTATCAAATTAGTGAGTGTTTATTGTCTAGTCGGAGAGCGGTCTACAAAGGCTGTATAAAAAATTGTCAACTAACACCAAAAGATTGTATGTAAATTGCAGCAATAGCCCCTAAAGTGGAACAGCGCGAAATTGTAAAACAGATGCCCCATGCAGCCAGAATTTGAATGTTAGCAATTTGAATAAATAGACTAGGTGTGTTAGTAGTTAGGATAAACTGTAGGCAATTTACTGAGCAGGCTGAGTTAAACACCACATCAAGTAGTCATCCTGGTACACAACGAAAGAAATCATAACATTTTTGGCCTTCTCTAACAATTCTAATTGTCATGCCTCGAAATATGCTTACCTGCACTTGCACATTTCGTCCCATTTCAAGCTGCTCACCCTCTGATTTACAGCTATCCTTCGAAGAAGTGGACTCTGAATCACTTTCATCTAGAATCGATTGGAGATTAAATTTCAAGTTGTTGTTGAAGAAACTGAATCTTAAACATGTTTATTTGGCAATTTCAGAAGAAACAAAGCTGAGCTAAGCAATAATGAAAAGGAAACAAAGAAAAAAAGTTCATAAGATTAAGCGGCATTGCTTATGCTTCGAACTTTCTTAACGCCTCACTCTGAAGTCGAAAACTAGGATTCGATAATAAGCAAAAGATAATTTGCTAAAAATAGCAGCAATTGGCTTGAGTGAGGGGCTGCTTTTGAAGAAGAAGAAACCGATTCAAATAAAACTCAAAACAAAAGAGATCCATTCAATTTTCAATACCAATACGAGATCATAAAACTCCATAATCGAGTCCAGTCGAAGTAAAAGAGTTTGCTACCCTAAATCTTACTCATCAGGAAATGTGCATCATTTACTTCCATGGCAATTATTTAAAAATAGCAATTAAGGATATTCACCGTTTTACTTCAATGAGATTGATAATATTAATCAAATGCATAATATCAAATACTGAAAAAGTGGCAAACGATTCTAGTTTCGGAGACTGGCAATAACAAAAATACTGGTCATAACACCGAATTCATTAACGTAACAGAAAAAAATTTGTAAAACCACCAAAATTATGTTTCACCATTTTCACTTTATTAAACAGTGAAGATACTGAACAATGAGTATGGTTTTCGTTAACTTTCAGTGAAAGAGTTTACGTGGATCTGTAATACTCAAACATGTATAATGTAACACTCATTATACGAGTTCAGGAATGGTTCCTTTGCAACAACTCATAAAACCAGATGGTTGGAAAACTTTTATCATCCTCTTTATCGAGCGCCTTACACTCTCAGAGTTATCCCACCGTGTCTCACGTCTGCACTGGGTCACTGGGTCAATGGGAAGTAGTAAAATGTTGCGTCGGTGATCAGTGATTCCATTAGTTGTAACCAGCATTCATTCAAAACGTTTCTCTGCTTCCACCCAAACAGCCACTACACTTTCAATTGGCTCCACTAATCCTCCTCTGTCTTTCAGGGCAAGAAAAAAAAATAATTGGTTGATGATTTCTTGGATCCAAGTGCTTTACAACATGTTTAACAGAGAATTGCTTATGTCTGCCAGATTGTCTTCATTCCCTCCCTGAATAAGTTCTCATGAAAAGCCTTTTCTAAGCAGCAGTAGACAATTGAGTTTTTCGTAAAAATAGAACCGAGT
Organism: Chrysaora achlyos; assembly: GCA_015164055.2. Taxonomy (NCBI): domain Eukaryota; kingdom Metazoa; phylum Cnidaria; class Scyphozoa; order Semaeostomeae; family Pelagiidae; genus Chrysaora; species Chrysaora achlyos. Next base: position 13,824 of record WUAR02080008.1, read on the forward strand.
TCACTAGATAAATTACCAATCCTCTTTCGTAGTTTCCAACAGCTGTTTATTTTACGTGCAGAGAACACGTTGCCAGTAAGAGACGTTCTCATGAGTGGACTATCATTTTTTAACTAGCTAACTAACTTACTTAGGTAACATACATGTTTTTTACACAAAAAAATGCTAAAATTCATCCTACAAGCGTAAATGCAAACTGGTGTTAACAAATTTAAGAACTGGCTAGGGTATGCAAAAATTTAGCCTGCGTGCAGACTTTTCTATTCCACACAAAGGAGATCCAATTCGAATCTTGCAAAGTTTGCGAATTAGCGGCCAATTTTGAGTTCTGCAAGAAAATTGGTGATGCTTAATGTTGCGCAATGATCCCTGCAAGGCGCTAACAGCACGCATCACGGTAAATGTCGGATTTACTCACCTTAGCTGCGAAGAAACTATTTTGAAGTGCGATTGGATCTAATGTTTTAAATCCGAAATCTCAAGTTTTAATTTCATATTTTTAGTTCCATTTTCGGATTATAATTGTAGAAATTGTGTTGATCGTTGAAGAAAAGGAATAAATTGAGATGAGGCCTAAGCCGAAGAGAGCCAAATTCGGTCAAAATACAGGAAAAATGCAGACAGTCGTTTGGTTGGAGAATGAAGTTGCCTGTTAAGATCGCCCATCTAAGACCGAAGGACATTAGTTGGAGAAAAAGGACATATTATCTACGACATGGGAAGATCAGTACACAGCTTTAAAGGCTGCAGACAGGCAACTCTGAAAGACTCGCCGATTGCCCCACTTGCTGAAAATTTTTCGGCGGTCATATCTGTTGGCATTAAGAAAAGGTAATTTGCTAACGATCTCATTCCTGGGTCGGAAGAGCACAAGAAAAAACCGAAATTATTGAAAGATCTTGTTACTGTTTGCTTATTGCAAAATTTTAAGCCATGTTCACTCCCATAGGCTATCAAAACTCACTTTATATTCATCTTTGGTAATTACATTCGATAGAATTCTTTTCGTCTCTTCCTTTCAATATATTCTTGCAATTCTTGTAGATAACTTCTTCGATAACAATACTTGATGGTTTATATCAAAAACTTTACATACCTACTGCATAGGCCCTGCTCACATTAACATGGCAAGAATTTCTAGGAATTTTGCATATTCCAATATAATCTTTGAGAGGTATGGAAGACAAAAACATTTTGTTGCTAAAAATAAGTCTTTATCAGAATTTTTAAATCCTTGAACAATGTTTGACAGCTCGAAGGAAGAAAACAGTTGAAGGTCTGTTAACACGTCCAAGGTGTATATAGTAGATCACTTGGGGAAATAACAACATTGTTTGAAATTTCAAGCTGAATATTCTGAGACATATTTCTCACACTCGTGAATATTGTTTTGTGCATGTATTGTCGTCCACACTTCAACATTTGACATCTTCCTATGATTAAATCTGGTGGAAATTTTGTAACATAAGAAACATATTCTGGATTTACTTTGTTTTTGCTAAATAGTCATTTAGTCATCGTAGAATTGTCTCTTGGTCATTGCAGATTTTCTTGACCTTGAGTAAACTATGTTTGACCATGTCTAATCTCTTCTGAAACGCAGTTTCATCCCAAGCCTTCAAGTCCTGAAGACGGGAAAACGACCGTGATCCTCGAACTTGCGCATGTTCCTCCATGTCGTTTTTACGAAAAAGGCTGGAAATGTGGTGCATTACAAGGGGTTATGAAGCACGTGATAAAATGGTCTGATTTTGATTTCGTCCTTAAAATCTCAAACCAGAAACTGATTGGAAAAAGAAGAGAGAAATTTGCGAAATCCTGACAGACTATACAAGATCCCATCCGGTTCTTCTTCGCAGTGGAATAGCAAAGTCTGCACGCAGGCTACGTAATGGTACGCAGTCTGGTGCAGCGCATGACGTGGGACATGTTTAGCTTAGGGAAGGAAATTGGATTCAAAGCGGAGCTTACTGAAAAGGAAAGAGCCTAAAAATACGATATTCGATTTCACAGCAAGTTGCTAGGCTATTTTTAAAGCCATCTGCTGGGCGTGCAGCTACAAAGATAGCTCAAAATTTTATTGACTAAACTTATATGTCGACATGTACCCTTATGGTGCTTGTGGTTTTGCAACCAAAGTGGCAAACATATTCTGAACATTGCGAAAAAACCCAATTAACAATATCTTCATGCTTATAGCTTCATGCATCAATATATGCAAGACTTGAAATATACTTATAAATATATTCAACTCCATTCAAACCATTCAGGAAAAATATCCACATGTAACTTTCAAAGAACAATTCACGGAAACATACGTCAACGTCAGAAAAGGAGCATCCGTATCTTCCATCCCATTTCTTAAATCAAAATATCCTGTTAACTGACTGTTTCATTCAAAGAAACCTGTTTTCGAATAACAATTCCATTCAGCATCAATGCAGAGACAAATATATTTGCAGTCTCCCTAGCTGCATCAAACTTAAACCTTAACATATTCTGGTTGCACAAACCTTGTGCAGCCAGAACTTTGCTATTTCCTTATATGAGCTTCACGAGGTAATGCGGGATTCAATTTATGTCGTAAAAATAGAGATGCTTTAGATGCTAACACTGCAGAGTCAACGTAAACGATTTCAGTTTAGGTGGATACTTGCAACTTTCACCTTTCTTCTTGGAAACCATTCTATTCATCAATACCAGTGAGCCACCAAAACTGTTTTAATTTAGCTGCCTTGACGATATCTATTTTTTCTTTTTCAGTTTCTTTACAACTTGATTCAAAGCTGTTACTGTTCACTTCAATATTGTGTATTTCTACTGTTGTGTTTATAAATTCTTTTTCAATTTTGAAATTCGTTTATTGGTTTTATTTAACTGTAATTTTAAAGTTCTTGAAGAACTATTAATGCTAGAGTACGTTCGCCATGAAGCAGACACTTTTAGTAAAATGATAATTTGCAGGCACTGCAAAGTGTCTCAAGAAACCTACTGATTGTCAGAATATTTCCCCGCATGTGGTTTGAACGTCACTTGAATATGTGGCATCTTGTCTTGTTTACGACACGAACAACATAAAAACCGATCATTTTGATTGCAAAAATAGTAGGCCTCGCCATGTTTGAACGCAACAAAATAATATATGCGCCACCGCAGAGGACGCACGCTTATCTTTAGGACATAATAACAATTCGATTTCATGTGTGTCACTGTAAAAACAGCTTTAATAACATAAAGGCATGAAAAAACGATAAAATTTGTTGTTTAGGCAGATATGGCGTCAGAAAACCATTTTCGCGGGCTTTTAGGCGTTGCCAAGCAAAGGTTTGATTTTATTTTGACTTTAAGCGACGCGGTCGCAAAACTGCTAGAATTTCAGGGTGTCCGCTTCATGGCGAATGTACTCTATATAAATGATCATCTGTACAAGCTTTGTTTGCAGTTTGCAGTTTGTTTAGTGTATGTTAGGCACTGGTAAAGGAGCCTAATTTACATTGTTTTCAGCTGCCATCTTAAAATGGGTTCCTTGTTCTCTTCTATTTTTCTTGGGGAACCTCACATTTATATATAGAAAAAAGACATAGAATATATGCATATTATTTTGGGACTTCTAGATCCCCAATTTCAACTTTTAAGGCTTTTTAAGAATTAAAGACCATCGATTCGCGCTTCCCTAAGTAATATATTCTTAGATGCAATGTTTCCTCAGGTTTGCAAAACAGCAGGGAAACTAGAGACTAGAATGCACCGCATGCACCGTTTGGCCTCGACGCACTCACACGATGGCCCTATTATAATGGGATAACAATAATCATAAAAATAACAATAAAAATAACAATAATAACAATAACAAAAATAATAATAACAATCTGTATTAAATAAAAGAGTAAAATTCAAAATCATAGCAAACCTGTCAGGCGTCTTATGTCAACCATGAGTTTTCCACAAACCTTAAAAATAAGTCACAGAAAAAATCGCACTAGCTTGCATTGCTTTCTTGAATGGTTAAAATCCAAAACTAGCGTAAAAGTTATATATTTATAGCATTTACAATATATAAGCTGTCTTGCTGCAAGGTAAAACCATGTTAAAAATCGTGTTCATCAAGGCAATGGTAGGTTCTGCAACACGTTTAAAGATCCACTTTTAATTTCATCTTTCCACCCCTAAGTTATTTTTTGTCTGCATACTTTTAGAAACTTACTGATGCTAGCATAATCATGATTGTTTTCTGGATATGTTGCCTTGATATCACAGGGAAGGGATTAGGCAGAAGGGCACAATCTATTCAATCAGCTGTTAAGAAACATTTTTGCACGCATGCTCTGGTACTATGAACATGATATCAAGTCAGGTTCGTTCGTCTTCTTGCTCATACACACGTGGAAAAGGCAGCAAATTTCGTTTCTGATCCGATAGAGTCGCACAAAAGTCGAATAACGAAGGAAAGTAATCGAGAAAAGCAACGTATTGATCAACGATAAACTGTAGCAGCTAAAAAAGGCAAATCCAGAATAATCTGCCATTAGATTTGGCATGGTAGGTTGCCGGCAGATACAATATAAACATTCTTGTCACGGCGTTTTTCAGTTTGAAATCATTTATTTCTCTCAAAGTAAGTTAAGAAGACAAATGCTGCTTTGCATATCCATAGGCCTCATTTTACAATTTTTATTTCATGTAGATACAAGGAGTAGATTCAAAGTAGCTGCATTTATCTCAAACCTTGAAACTGGGATTCACCCTCTTCTTAGGAACATTGATCTTACAGCAAGCAATGCCCTCTTGTAGTTTTCCATCAATAAGGAAACCATCAAATTTACATAATCGCACAATTTATCAGTAGCGCTTTGCTTTATTAATTATTGCTGTTTTTCTAGCAAGGAACTTTTATTTTTGCTGTTTTCGAGTTCCCTTACAGGGAAAATGTTAGAAGAAAGAGTGATTGCCACAGAACTTCCGAACACATCAAAACATTGAAATTTTGTTGTCCTCCATTGTCTCACACTGAAATACTGTATTGTAAAGCACTACAGACAATTGATTTAACATGCTGTTACTACAAATAAAGAGGTTTCTTCGTTCACAGTCAGAATTATGTCAAACAATATTTGAGGTTAGCAGATTAAAACAAAGTGTGCAAAACAGTCACCTTCTTTTTCCAACAAATTAATAATAAGCAAAATCAAAAATCACTTATACAATTAGAGGGCACTGTTTTGTTGTATTTTACAACCCAGTTTTGTAAGGTAGCATAAACGATTTTAAAAGTTGTTCATGAACTGAATTCTCAATAATGATCTTTCTAGCTACTTTACCACACTCCACAAATCCAAAAATAACAACACAAACGCCACTAATCCCTTAACACAAATTCAAACATTAATTCAAACATCAAAGACAATTATAACATAGAGACAACACTTAATTAACTCACATCACTCACATACCTCTCTAATGCACTCTTAAAAGATACAATATAAAACCAGACATTAAACACTTAAAATCTAAACCCAACATCAAAATACAAAAACAACACAACACTCCTCCCCCCTTAAAAAGAACGATTACACGGATTAAGCTAAAAACGGTAATGATTAATTATAGCAAGTAAGCTGCAACAGAACAAATTTTTTTTTGTATTTTTATTTTAATACTGCAGTTAATTAAGCAAAGTTCAGTTATTTCACCAGTTCAAGGATAACAGCATTGATACGCATTCCCACGTTTGCTAACTTTGACAGTACGAGTTGTAGATGATCCAAATGAGTTTTCATATCTTCGCTAAAAATCAGCATATCGTCGAAATAACAAGCAACAAACTGCACTGTGCCTTCTAGAACTCCCTTCATTGCGGCTGCAAACGTAAACGGTGCGCCAACAAGTCCAAAAGGAAACTTTTTCCACCCATATTTTGCATCCGGAAGAACAAAAGCAGTCTTAGCTATGTCTATCTTTTTCAGCAATATCCATGTGAAAATAACCTCTTTTGAGATCCAACACAGAAAAGACTTTTGCATCATTCAGCTTGTCGAGCAGCTCGTCAATTCTAGGTATAGGGAATGTGGCAGGAATTGTTCTAGAATTCAACGCACGGTAGTCTAGACACAT
>WUAR02081119.1:0-19902 GCA_015164055.2 Chrysaora achlyos
GGTATGGGTTTCTGTGCTGAGCACAGGGGGACCACTGAAATAGCCCAGGGCTAATCTAAGCAGTGCGACCCCAGTCCATCCTCTCGATATGACCACACCTCGTGATTCCCTTTGCCTTACTCCCGGAATTACAGAGAGCTGGCGACTCTCCTCACTCTTTCACGGCGAGTTTGACCTGAGTGGGAATCGAACTCACAACTTGTGGATTGCCAGTCCGGCTCGCTCACCACTGGGCCATTCTCGCCAGCAAACCACATCAACAGCTATTGTTACAAAGAATCGTTTCTATGTTCTGGCAACTGAGGTGCAAAATGTGATTTCAATGAATTTCAATGTGTCTCAACCCATCACAGCTGCTGAAACGCTTACAAAATCTAAACATTTTAGAAATGAAAGTTAAATAAAAAATGTTCGTTGCCTCAAGAGTGTTCATATGCACCAGTGAGCCAAAAAGAGTCGCAGCATCATGAAGCGATAGCTGCAAAAATAGGCCAACTACAACAACGGGATGGCAAGGCACGTGATAGCCAAGTAAATCGGAAACTAACAGTCTGGATAGTTGACGAATGTTACACAGATTAAGAAAACAAGACGTCAACCGAGAAGCTTCACATATCAAAACATTCATCAAAACATTTCCACGAGCCTCAATCGACCATATGTATTTGAATCTTGGACCAACAATCAACATCAGCACGGATGGTTTGATAATTCTATTTGGAACTAATAATTCAAAGAGGAATCTCCTGTGGTAATTGCAAACAAATTGATTGACCTCGCGATTACCACAAAGCGTTGTGTGAGACAGGTGGCTGTCTCAAAAGTATTTGCACATGGGTGACTTGGAAGATCTGAAATCAAGAGACGTTAACTAAATAAACTAGTTGAAATTGGACTCAGGGACACTGGTATCGAATTTACCACACACGATAATGTTAGCAAAACACATTTAGTAGTTTGAAAATGTATCTGGAACGTTCATGGAAGTAACGTTTCAGCAAATAATTTAATTCCTAAAATGTAACCTGACTAGAAATTGGTGTTCCAAATATCCTAACAAATGAATTTATTGAGACCCCCAAAAAATTCTGGACTGTATCAAAGAAAACTGCGGCAAAGAAGGGGCCTCTCCCCCACTGCAATCTGCTCCCTCTACAGCTTCCTAAACTGGGCCAGCTACAGAAAGGATAATGACACTTGGGCATGGAAAGGAAATGCGAATGCATCTTTAAATGGAAATAGCCTTCTCCTGCATATCGATGAAAGCGAATGTTGGTAAAAGAATTAGGGATTCAAATTTTGGCAATAAACATCGATAATACTATTGATGTTTTAATCAATATAGAAGGGTATATTATCATAAAGTGTGATCGGGACCACAATGGGGGGGGGGTGTGGCAGTTTATCTGAAATACATTTTGCTAGAAATATCTACTGTGCGAGAAGATCTTCCAAAATCATGCCGGTATTCGTCGAGATTAAACCTTTCCGTGCTGCTCCTTTCCTCGTTATGGCATGGTACAGGCCTCCAATTTTAACTGTTGATTCTTTTGATCAGATAGAAGAATGCCTAAGATTTCTTGACAGGGAAGACAAGGAAATAATTATTTTTGGCGATCTGTCTTTATCACTTGTTACAAAATGTTGGGGCAATCGGGAGTAAGGTACCGCCTGAGTATGGTGATGAGTCATTCCTCTTACGAATATATTCCATGCAGCGATCGCCGATAAGAAATCAGCAATTTTACCTTTTTTCTGTTTGACATCACAGAAATTGATTAAACAGGTAAAATAATTTCTTACCTAGGAAGCATCATAACTGAGGATGGCAGATCGGAACGAGAACTTACACCGGGTCGGTATAGCCAAAGAGTAATTCAAGGAGAACAGATTGAATCTTACAAACATCATGAGCATTGATACAAGTAACAACTGATAAAATCATTAATCTGGAGCGTGGCAATGTACGCAAGTTAGACTTGGACTCTTAAGGAGATTTGACGAACTGCATCTTAAAATTTTCACCTTATTCCACAATATTTCTTGAGAATAACATTAACCCGTAGTGACAGAATTAGACTAAAATTAGACTGAATCGCAGTGGACCTGGGCAGAACAGAAATAACACCCGAGAAAGGCTACGCGTACTTCGTTAACTGACATTTACGATGCGCGTAAATGAAGTGCCACGAAATATTGTCGGTTACACGCTGATTTCGGATTCTCTGCGCTAGGCCGAAATTGCAAAAAAAATGCATATAGCAGAACAAATAGGATGCAAGCTTCAACAAAGAAAGGAAAATAATACCTTGCGATTTCATTTTTTAAATCATCCATATCATCTACAATGTGCCATTCCATTTTTCCACAAATAGCATTTACTTTCTGAACAAACATCAAGACACCTCTGCATATTAAACAACTGAAATAAAATATGACTCCTTGCTCGTTATCACGGAAGGAACTCAATAAATATTTTCATGCTGGCTTGTACACATTTTTATTTCAGCAAAGACAGCAACAGAAGAAGTTAATATAGCAACACCTCACAATTCATATTTACAAAGGATACCAACAACTAAAAATAGATCGGGTTGTAAAAATTTATATGGGCAACAAGGGAATAGAGGACGATTGATTCTAATGTCGGTGACCAATTTTAATAAAACATTTTCTCCGAAAATCGACTGAAAGAGAGCATTTCCAGCATGAGACGAGAACGATTACGATTCGATAACGAGCTCCTGAAGGCATACTTGAGGATAACTTACTAGAGCTTTGCAAAATCATTGTGAACGCGCTATTAACTAAGCGGTAAAGGGGGTTATTTTTATCAAAATTTATGTATATGTCTGTATAATGTGTATGCATATCTACTTTATGTATACTGGATTAGATTCTGGGAGTGGAACAATTACTGCATTTGCAAATTGGTGAATTTGCTTCTCCGTTTGAGTACATATTATTATGTTTTGGGGATGGTAGCTTCTTCAAAGTTTTTCTGAAAATAATTAAATTAAGAGTGCAGCTATTCATTTTGGAGCATTTCTAGTGTGGATAATTTTGATATCTATCGGAAGTTTCGGTTTCTAGTGAAATCTCTTTCAGCTGTGGCTCAGCAAATCTAAGTTATGGATGATTGCAGCTTCTGCTTTAGCTTCTAATTCATTTCTGTCACTCTACAATTTCTTTACCAGGTTTTAGCGTATTCCCTATAATGAGAGCTTATGAAATTTTCGATATTTGTTTTGGGGGGCGCTTATTCGAGGGGGCTCATTAGAGGGGGCTCATTAGAGGGGCAGCTCATTAGATTTTCCCTATTTTATTCAGGTAGCTAGTCCAAAAGAGGATATTTACTAAGTGAAAGTTTAAAAATGCAATAAAGATCTAAAGAAAGAAAAAAGATGAGGAGAATTGTATTAATTGTGCCTGTATTTGAGTTGAAATTGAGATTTTGAGAGTATAAAAACGAGTTTGCATGTGTAGTTAGGGGCCATCGTATATACAAGAACAATTGGGTGTCAGTTATTGGAGAGAGATTAATTTGTCGCGAGTCTTATCTTACCTAATGTCTGATTGGTAGTTTTGAGGGGCCGCTCATTTCAGGGAGCGCTCGTTACATTTTTGATGGTTATAAGGGGCAGTCACTAGAGGGGGCACTCATTGGAGGGGGACGCCCATAAATTTAGTTTCTTCAGAACAGAAGCAAGACCATTGATCGCTATAGCCATTGGTGGCTTGTGGTATGTCCCCAAATTTGCGATTTTGTAGTTTTCACGGTAGTTGACAAGCACTTTAGCCAGATGACTCAAGGTATTTCTGTTCAAGGTCAAACTCCAACTCATCGTGCCCATGAACGAATACTGCTGTATCAATATGATATTGAAGAATTATTGCATATATTTTTGCATTATTATTGTCATGCTGCAATTGCATGTGCCGTGCCTTATCAAGACCGCATAAAACATCGAAATTTCCAAGAAGCTTAGTGACGAATAGACTAATTCCGGGCTTTTACGATCGAATAAAAACCACACATTTTATACTTTTTATTTGAAATTTGAGAATTGTCAATCATTTAAACTCTTTTTCTTCCGGCCAACCCTACCTTGCGTGCAGATTTTCCTTTTCACTGCGAGAGAGGGCCAACTAGTGTCTGCGAATTGGTTTGTGAAATCGTGGACAATGAGATCCTAGTTTTCAGACATTATTGTCATTATTCCCAAAAACATTCACTTTCAGAAATCTTATTACTATGGTAAACAATTATGCTTGATTTAATTGACATTTGCAGACTCTGGGAGGTAAAAAATAAGATGCTGTAAGCGAATACGTGAGTGCTTTTCTAGGCCTTGACGCTTCATTTTGGTATGATAAAGTACCGAAATCGTATTTCAAATGAGTTTATCTTGCTATCTAGAGTCAATCAACGATTTTGCGATTGATTATCTTCCATAATGGTGTCCTGCAAGCAATTTTCTCCAAGAGAAAGGTGCTTAATCTTGCGCAATGAATTGAATCCGCAAGCTGCAAACAGGAAGCATAACTGAAAATGTCAGATGGGACACGATTAATTCATTGAACTGGAGTAAGTGGACTCTTTGGGTAGAGGATACTATTTTGAAGTTAGATCGAAATCTCATTGCAGGATCTGGTGTATTCAATCAAAAATGATTCAATCTTAAGTTCCATTTTTAAAGAATATAGGTAGAAATTGTGTTGAACGTCCAGTATTGATTGGTTTGTTGGGATTAGGAGGCAGATGTTCTGCTATGTTGCAGGCCGTCATTGTTGTTGTTGTCGTCGTCTTTGGCATCACTCGTCCTGGACGTGTTATTTTTCTACATCTAAGTGATGGTATTGATCAATTCATGGAGCGTTTCCTGCATCAGCTGTTGCATCAGGGTTGAAGAGTTCACCAAGGGGCCTCACTGCCTGCCAGAATGGTGGCATCTTTCGAGCGCAGTGGTGCATGGGGCTCGGCGCCTAATGCCATAGATGATATTGGTTTCATGGAAAAAATCACGCAAATTGCTCGAGTCAGCAAAATCTTGGATTTCTGCCTATTGCTTTTGCCACAAGAGTTTTGAGATAATTGTAGCGGCTTTGAGCCAATGACCGAACATGTCCTGATGATGGTGCTTACTAAAGCTAACCGGGTTTCAAATGCTATCAGGTCGTTTAATTTAAAGTCCTGCTAGAGAAAATTGATAGATTGGTCAGTAAGTTGGCTAGTTTTCAGGTTTCTTGCAGGCAATTTCCGGGGGTCTGCTTTCTTAGTATCGGGTTTTGGATCATCAGAGCTGTTATTTTGTCGCTGTATCTTTGAGTGATTGGTGTGCATCGTCGCATCGTAAGTCTGCTTGACATCAATGAACATATAAGGCGGTGATCTATCCAGCAGTAATCAGGAATTAGCATAGCCCAATGATTGGAACATTAGAACATAGTCGATTTTGTGCCATTTTTTTATCAAGGGTAACACCAGGACGTCTTGAACCTTTTTCCTGGCGGAACATTGTATTGGTTATAATGAGTCCATGCTCTGTGTAAATTGAAAGCAGTAATTCGCCGTTAGAGTTCATGTTACCGACATCGTGCGAGCACATCGTCAAAATCTCACAGCAGGACTATTTTGTAGTCTTGTATAACAAGAGCATTCTCATTCTCCGCTAGCTTCAGTCGCATGGTAATCAGTCGCTCATTTATAGCTGTTGCCAGATAGTCTAGCTGAAGTTTCTCTTTTTCTAATATGTCCTAAAATGTCATATTCTATGAGCTTATTTATTAGTGGCAGTTGCACCAATTCAAAAAACACAAAGCAAGCAAGCAACAGACAAGAGAACAAATTGTGTGTAAAATATCATTCTTGTTGTAAACATTGGACAGCATTCAATAAAGGCAGATGAATTTTTATCGGTAGACTTGGCAACCTCTTCTCAACACTGTTGCTCAGTAATATCATTTGACTCTTTGAGCATTTTTAAGGAGATGACAGAATCATTCAAAGCAATCATGTCAGCATCACTAGTGATTGGATAAAGGTTCTTCTACCGACAATAATTAACATCAGCTCTTTTTCTATTTCCTTTCCCAAAATCATTTCTCTTCAGCTTTAGGCTTTTAATTTTTGTTAGCACAACTGTTTTATTGCTTGGAAGCCATTTATTCATGTTGATGTGCAAGAATGATAATTGACCCTGAGCATGCCTTTAGCTTCAAAACAAAAAAGGGCAGCAGATACTGCCAGCCACAAAAGAGACGTTGGAGCAGAAAAGATAAATCAATAACCTCTGTAGTATATTAATAGTCTTCTGGTCTACAGGAAGCCCTTGAAAGGCAATACTGACTCTCTTTGCTCATTGGCAAAAGGTTATAACTGTGTGTCTTTATATATAGTTGCAGTTATTTGCCTAAAATTTTTCAGCTTATTGGGCCATGAAAGGTTTCAAAAGCTGAGGTCAAACATTTCACTGTATTACAATGGAAAGAGTTGAAACTAGTCACAAAGCACATATTTTTACTGTTATTGTTTCAAGTGTAGTAGCAGTTAATATCACATACTAAAATAAATTGGAAACCTAAATTCCCCTCAGGTCTTCATAGAGCTTTTATGGTATGTTTTGTTGTTTATCAAATTATATAGAAAAGTTTTGTTGCAACAAATTATATGGAAAAACCTTAAATTATAAACATTCATTTTGTTTTTACCATCAAATATTACGGTTGACAAATTGTTGCACTAAAAATCATGTTTTTTGGATGGTGATCTATATAAGTTATTTAAATCAACACTTCATCAAAAAGACAGGACTCAGTTGGAAAGGTAGGATGTCGCATGAGGAAATAACTTTACTAATCATTGCATTCAAGTATATGGAATCTTAACAAAGCAATTATTTGAATCAGACTGAATATGAGAAATATAAAGAAATTTGTACAACAAAAAATAAAAATATATTTCCAAATGCAAAATAAAGAAGCAATATAAAAGAAGACATTGCAGAGCTTCAAGAAATATAAATCAAATATATCCATGAACAAAACCATTCTAAGAAGGGTAGAAAATAGCATTCTATCTGACTCATGCATGTGATCAATCGCTGGCATTACTGGTTTCATGTATGTGCAGATGCGTGCCTCTGCAATAGCAGGCATTAGACAACAAAGTCTGAGGTGACTTCCACAGAAAACAAGTAGGGTCTATCCTGGAAAATGCAACCGAAACCAGTTTACAGTTTAGTTAAGAGTTAACCCACTAATTCGGTAGTGACTGAGCTTTAACACAATAATTTTGTGGTCTACAGTGTCAAACACATGTAAACACCTTCATTTATGTTGTCCCATCTCCCATGAAATGTGTGCTTCTATTAACCATGCTTTTAACATCATAAAGTTAACAATTTAAACTAAATTTGTCCGAAAACCAAAAAACATTGCTGTGGTGATTGTTATTTTGTGATGTATCTGCTATTTAGTATATAATTTATTACAGCTCTAACATCTTATTACAGGTAGGATCATAAGGCAATTTTAGTGATCAGGGTAAAAATTATGTTTGTTCCCTAATCAAAACAAGTCTCTGAAATACTGACAGCAGGCCCGTAGGAAGCAGGGGGGCTGGGGGAGCTTTAGCCCCCCCAATAATTCTCTACTATATATATATTTTTCCATACATTATTATTTACTAGGCAAGTCATAACACATATCCACAACGAAAATACTAAAAATGCTAAAATTCATTTATTTTGCAATAGGTCTATAGAATATCTTAAAGGTCTTATCATAAGGTGGCACTCATTTTTTTATTGTTTCTATATGGTTTGTAAACGTAAAAGTATAGAAACGAATTCGTGGTGTTCAAGCCGTCATACCAACATTTGATTTTTTGTTCAGTTGTGAGTAAGGAATAATAATTCTCAAGCAAATTGACAACCTTAGTCGTGCGTTGCAAAGTAGCTAATACAATATCAGCAGCGCAAGGCAATGCTCTTGCACTAGACGTTGTGTCAACAATGGCCAGAGATAGGAGTGATGCCTCTTTTGATTTGTTTTGGCAACGTGCATTGAAGAGAAAAAAAGACCTGGATATGGAAGATCCAAAGTTGCCTCATGGAAGAAAATTGCTGGCAAGATTGGAAGAAGGAAACCCCAAAAGCTATCATTATCCACCAAGGCTAAAATCCTGTTGCCGAAAGATGTATTTCGAAGCAAGTGACTGCGTAACAAGAAGCATCACCAGAAGATTTGATCAGCCTGATTTCAAGTAATATGTCAAATTGCAGGAAATTTTTTTAAAAGCAATCAAGCAGCAACCTTGGGGAGAAGAATTAGACAAAATTTCTATGGCAATGACATTGACTGCTGCTACAGAATAGAAGCACAGCTGCCCTTATTACACACCACTGGGAAAGCCATGAATACAATACTGATAAATTTACAATCTACGACATTATCAAAATGCTTGGAAATTTAGAACCATTGAAAATGTTGGCCATGAATGAAGTTGTTGAATTGGCCAAACTTCTACTGGTGATGCCAGCAACGAATGCTGTGAGTGAAAGGTCTTTATCTTCTCTAAAACGCATTAAGACCTAACTAAGGGCAACAACAACCGACAATAGGCTTAACCATATGATGTTGCTCCACGTGCACAAGGAGAGAAATGATGCATTGAGCATGATTGACATTGCTAATGAGTTTGTTAGTAGAGTTGATAGCAGAAAACGAACCTTTGGCTGTTTTACGAGATCAGATTTGAAAACAAAGCACAGTCTTGAAAGCAAAGAAACCCAGACATAATTACTATTTTGGCACTATATTTTTCTTTGTTTTGTACTTTTAAAAATGAATGAATAGAAGTTGGGAGAAAAACAGAAATCTCTTGATAATATATCCTACTAAAAAAGGGCGTTCCTGGAAAGTATATGGGCGTGGCAATTTTTTTTGGCGAACTAGCCCCCCCAATCCATAAAAGCTTCCTACGGGCCTGCTGACATCAATTTTACCTGCCATTAAGGATCAAATAGTTTAAATTGTTATTGTTGACACAATTATATAGTTCACAAATGAAGCCATTCTATTATTTAAAACAAATATTCTAAATCCCTTCCTGTGGTTTAAAATGAATCAAAATGTTACAGTTGACTCACCACTGAAGTGCAGAACCTACCTAACGGTAAACTAGATAGATAAGAAAAAGATAGATAGTACACATATCGAGCAAGCCATTTGGTTGGGAGGACAAATCAAATCAATATCAATTATTCTGACTCTCTGCAGATTAAGAAAATAGCATACGTAATATAACTTACCTACACGTTTCCTAAAATTCTTGACGATCTCATGTTCTGCGCATGCGGTAGGTAAACACGTTTTTGATGAATTGAGCCATGCGCAGTGGGTGATCTCTGTCTGTGGTTTACGAACATCTTCCAAGTCTGCAGTCAGCTACGTCAGGCCGCATTTTTCTCTTCTATCCGCCACTCTTGTGGGTTGCTCTTTGTGCTAAATAACGCTCTTTAGGGGTCAATAAGTTTTGGTTTGATTTGTTTTAAAGTTACTTGCTAACTTTAAAAGAGCTTTTTTCTAGAAATGCCGCGACTTTACATGGGACGACTTCCGAGTAGAGCAACAGAACGTGATATTGAAAAATTCTTCAAAGGATATGGGCATCTCCGGGAAGTCAATCTAAAAAATGGCTATGGGTTTGTGGTAAGTTTGTTTTGAATAATTCCGAAATTAGTTTTCATCAGAGAAATGGATTGTTAAAATCAATGTTACCCCCTCTTAATTTAGAGGCCGCGCGGAGAACGATTTTCGAATCAGATAAACATGGCTTACATTCTTTATTGGCGCTTTTTACCATTACAGTTTTGACATACTAGCTTTTATAAAACCAACAAGCTGTGACTGCATACCTCCAAAGAAATCCGAGTGAAAGAGGTGTTTAACGTGTGAATTATTGAATATTTATTATTGAATACGAAGTTTCTTTGTGGTTTGTTGTCTTAATGCGATTCTAGGCCATCTCAGATCCAATCATAGGATGTATTGTTTTGGTGATTTTTTTCCAGAAAAAATGGTATCTTTGCCGTAGGTGCTTGAAGTCAATGCAAAAAAAACTAATCCTTTGCAGTTTAAAAGGCTCATCTTCAGACCATAGGACGTGTTTATGTCTTAGGAAAAGAAACCAAATAAGCCACTTTTATTACTAAAACACTAAAAGACCGTTTTTAATTAAGAAAAATATATCCAACAAATGGAGCCAAAATGGTTATTATGACTAGCCCATTTTGAATGGGAGTGCTGTGGGGGAATCGAGTTTGTTGCATCACAAAGCTGAAAATATATATAACTCAGTATTAATTTTGCAACTCAGTCATTTGAATTCATAAAGCCTTTCAATTTTGTTATTGTTCTTTGCTGAAAGCATCCTTTGGATCCAACAAAAGTTGCTTGATATAGTGGACTTTCCTTGTTCTTGTAATGAATCATACTTAGTAACCCATATTGGTTTTGCATTTTTATTTTACATGAGTATCTTAATTGCTTTCTAAAGGAAGCAAAGTTGCATCAAAGTAGGGGTTGGTCACAAGCTAAAAAAGAATTGTCCAGGACAGAGCCATGGTGGGGTGACAAATGATATGCTTAAAATGGGATCCAGTTTGTATTAGTAATATAAAGCAATCACACTTAACTAAGGTTTCCAAGGGAAGACATAGAAAGGGTAAATTGTTAATAATTGTCACAAAAAGACCTTGTTCAAGAGACTTTGTTCAATAGACCATTATCCTTTAACCTTTTTGACAGCCCTTTCTGGAAAAAAATTGATGCATAAAATTACACGTTTACAAAAATTGTGCACATGATAAAATGGTCACTCAATATCGATTTGTCAAGAATAATAGACATTATAAAACAAAGAAAATGCCAGCAATGCCTATTTCAGCTCATTTGTCACTTTTTCGCTATTCCATTTATTTTTCCACATTTTTGTAGCAAACATGCTCTTTTGAGTATCTTTTGACCTCAGGGGTGGCAAGACTACTATTGTTAAACATATTAGATAGCTGTTAAAATAACTGCTTAAGGAAACATTTTATCCTAAACATATTTTATCCTTATTAGTTCCCATACATTTTCGTGAAGCAGACAGCGAAAGATTTTGTTGATTACTACAATATTTTAATTTATAACAATACACAACCTTATTAGATAGCTGTCACTTACTCCATTTCATAGTTTTAAATATTTATTTTATTTTCATAAAGTATATATCAGGGCTTTAACATTCAGAAATTAAGGCGTGCGACAAATAACTCGCGAGATCAGAATGGGGCACATGAATCAAAATTGTTTGTAAAAAAGATTTTTATTGAAATACTGAACTCAACAAAAGTTTGTTTTTATTTTTTGATAAGCAAGCCGTAGCCTGAAGATTATGTTAAAAGTGGCATGAAGCCAATCCGCTAAATATTACCTGGTTTTAAAGGACTATAAATTGTTTTCACTTTATTTCCTGTAAGCTCTTAATTTGGGATGATGAAGGGAATCAGGACTTATAAAACAATGGACTCGTATCATGTCAATATTCCACGTTGTCTACTCAAGTTCAACTTCCATTTTAAAAAGGCAAATTTCCTCCATTTTGCCAATATCATTGTCTGTTTTTGTCCGACTGGACGCGCCATGAATTGCTTGTAAATGAAGCCACAGGTGCGTGCTCGCGCGTTATCGTGCGCCCCCCACTGAAAGCCCTGTATATAACATAGTAAATTTGAAAACTTTCTTGAATAAAGAACACTAATGCTATTAAAGAAACCCTCACATGATATTTTTGCAAGGGTTGTGCTTACTGACGATGAAATTGCTAGAGGTGCCAAGGCCCAGGTCCTTGCATCAATTTATTCTAAAACATAACATTTCCATAAATTTTACTGCCAATTCTGCTTTTAACACATCTTCATAATTGTATTAACAGAGTGGTAAATCTGTTATCCTATGAAAATGTTTTGAAAAGTATCTTGATGTGAAACTATAGAGTTTGCTTAAGAAAGATTAGTACTCCCTTCTTGCTAGTCTTTCATTTATTTTGCAACATGACACTTCACTCATTCATGTGTGTTCTTTTAAAAATCGCATGACATAAAAGTAGCCATGTCATGGCAAGATAGCCAAATCCTTGCTAATGTGAAGCAGCCAGGCCTTTGCATTTGCTAATATTTCAGGAAAGGAGTCCTTTTGAGGGTTTTATTTTGAAATGTTTTTATTTCCATGCTTTCAAGAAATATGGTTTATGGGAAAGTGTTGGTTTGAAGGAAGTGATATTTTCAAAGTAATATTTTCTTATAAATGGTTAAAGCATCTAAACTTTAAGATAAATCATGAAATTGCCCAAATGATATTGTCCTTTTTGTTGCATTGTTATTATTACATTTGTCACATGGTTCTCAAAAAAAAAATCACAATTTTTACAAAAGCTAATTTAGCAGCAACTTGATTGATTATTTTTGGTAACTATTGTGCAGGCTATAATCCATGTTGTAGGATTTTGAAGACTACCGAGATGCTGATGATGCAGTGTATGATTTGAATGGAAAGGATCTTATGGGTGAAAGGTTTGTAATTCAATATCTGCTCTAACATGTCAAAAACTCTTCAGAAACGAAAAAAGTTCAAAAAACATTTCTACTTAAACATTTCTACATCTTGTTCAATGAACTGTTTTAAGTCAAAGAGGGAATTATTGGATTGAATTCCTATTTGATTATGCAAAGATTTTTCCCTGTTTGCTGAGTAATTTGTATTTGAGTTGCTCCACAATCATTGCTTTCTTGTAATGATTAGGGTCATTATAGAGCATGCAAGAGGTACTGAAAGAGGTCGTGGGGGTGTATTTACTAGTATGGGAAGAAGCAGGAAACAAAGAGCTCTAGAAAGGTAGGCCTTTTAGTCAACTATGCTTTTATTTTGGGATTGATATGGACAGAGCCAGATCAATGGCACAGAAATGAAGGGAAAATTAAATTTGGTACGCTGTTTGTTGATCATAAATATAATTTTTCAAATGTAAAAATTCATTTTCTCAAAATATACAAGTGATTGACAAGTGTCCTGTGGATAATCATCATAAATTTGTTAAGAATTTAATTTTATATTTCTTCTCCGTATGTTGAATCCAATACTGTAGATTTTACACACATGTTGTACATTTGTACATTGTACATTCTCTCTTACAGTGTTAATCACTTGGAACTCTTTAACTGTCAGCTTCGAAATGTGTGCATTTTATTATTTGCTAAATCAATCTGATTCAGTTGCCAAATGCCATGTGTGCTGCAGACTGCACATCTAGTTGAACTAATGTGTGTGATCCAGATTTTTTCAGTCAAAACAACAACATTTCTTTGTGAACCATCACAATCCAGGGATTCCCTATTAAGGATCCACAATTTTTATTCCTCTTTTCAAACGTTGATATCTGCTTTTTGGCTTGCATTATATTGAATTCCACTTGCTTCAAATATAGGGCTCTAGCAGCCATGTTATTAGTTTTGGATTTCTAATAACGTGGACAGTTCTCTGTCTAGCTAGGCTACGCTGTTCTGTTTCTTACCGATCTTCTGAAATTAAACAAGTTTTGAGAAACACAATGGAATGAGCATTTATGGGGTGTTCAAAATATGTTGTCAAGGAATACTAACACACAAACACGTCTTCCGCTGCACGAAGATGGCAGACCTTGTCTGAAAGTCACTATATAAAAAATAGATCAAGAGTTTCTGTCTACCAGACATTTCCTTAAGAAAAAATATCTTATTACATTTTTAATTAAGTTACCAAGTATATTATGCATTATATATATAGTACAAACTAGCTTTAGAACAATAAACATCAATTTTGAAAAATATTTTATCCAATCGCAAACAATTTTACGGTTAAAAAATATTTTATGTGGGTATACCCCAGGAATGCCACCATTTTCAGCACGCCTTTCTCACCTTCGGCAAACTAATACCACTTTTTTTGTGCCAGCTGCCCCTGAGAATCACCATTGTTATATTTCTTTGCCTTCATAAGCAAAATAATAAAAAAGTTCACCTTCACACCTGTCATTGTGATTGTTTGACTCATTCTATGTTAACCTTTCTAATTTTTCTGTCTTACTTCACGTGTGTCCAATAACCTCTGGTATCACTAAGACAAAAAAGTTTTTGTTGTGAGATTTTGTTTTCAAAATCTTTCAGTTGATCGCTTGTCTTGTACTAAAAGTTATTGTTTAGTAATTTTGTTTTAGTGTGCTCTTTATTGCACCCATCATTGACCCCATTTGTGTGTTGATTTGTGGGCATGGGATTGCTAAACAGTCCTGTTAATCCGAAATCTCATGGTGTGCTGGCAAACTCACATCTTGAATGTTTAGGCAAGCCATAGCATGCAATGCACAAGATGTAGTTTTCCGATATTCATTGAGACCTGATAACCTTTTAAATATCATAGAATTGGAAGAGGGCTGTATCATTCTATTGTAAAAGCGCACAAGATTTTTCTTATGGAAAGGATTTGTACGGAGTGTTTGTTTCTTAAATGAAATTTCTAAGAATGAATTGCCTTTAAGATAAAGCTTGCAGAAGAAGTCAAACACATGTATATTTAGCGGCAAAGACAACAGTTTATGTCTTAGACTCTGTTTACACGAAGTGTGCAGATAGGCCTTACGCTTACATGGGACTGGTTGGATCTGTATACTTTTTGATCCACTTTCCAAGCACTTTTGGGATTGCTTTCATTCATGCATACAAATCAATCGCACTTTCGTAGTTATGCCACCAAAGAAAGCCTTGTTGTCCACCAGAAAAAATATCTCTTTGCAATTTGTTGGAAAACCACAAGAAATATGTTGGTTTGCGTATGTGATAAAAAGCACACATTGGAGATTTTAGGTGTCTGTGGAGGCGCTTGCATGCATTCGCACCCCTTTTTTTTACAAGGACTGGCTAATAAGGATAAGATTATTGGAATTGATTTTGTTATCTGTATATCTTACAGGTATGGCCCACCTTTGAAGACAAAATACAGATTAGTTGTCGAGAACCTCTCTACACGTGTGAGCTGGCAGGTATAACAAATTCTCATCATTTTCATTTTGACTTCAGAGGAATGTCTTAAATTGTTGATTTTTGAAAACTTTTTGGGTTCTTGAAAATCTAGAAGTACTTTTTCATGTTAACTAAAATGATTTTGTTATGGTTTGGAATTTATCATGATAAAAGAATTCACTGATTCAAGAATTCATAGATGAACTGGGTATGTTTGACAAAACATTTCAAGAGGGAAGTATGTCTGACTTGCTCATGCGGGCTCTGAAAATATGCTTTTCATCACTTGCTGGGATTCACGTCCATTTTTCATCAATAATCCTTCCCAATTTTTAGTGAACTGGTAGTGATGAAGCTATGCGTTGATTGAGATGATTATTGATGACAATCTATCATTTGAAGCTCTGATGATGTGATGTTACTCTGATGATGATGATGATGAGGTGTAAAATGACTTTATAGAACCAAGGACAAGGCATCTTGGATTTGATGACAAGTGATTGTGTAATCAGCAAGCATAACGAAAAATCACTATGTAATCAGTCCTGATTGTTTTCAAGTAAAGCCAGTGTTAATATATTTTCATATGCAACACCCTTATCACCAAATACATGTTTACCTAGCCACAGAATATTCAAATTAATCAGGATAGAATTGGTTTTAAAGACATTTCATAATGTTGCAAGCCATGCAAGAGTTAATTGGGTTAGCGGATTAATGTGAATTTTTATGTTTTTAGGAATAAGCAACATGTAAAAAAAATCAACTTTGGATATACTATTTCTGTTGATATTTCCATACTAATTAAAATTTACTCTTTATTTTTACTTTCACTTATATCTTTTCATCTTTTAAATTTTGAAGGATTTGAAAGACTACTGCCGCCAGTCTGGAGAAGTAACATATGCTGATGCACACAAAAGAAAGCGTGGGGAAGCGTTAGTAATCTTGTTGTTCTAAATTGCTGTATGCTTTGACATCAGAAAATCATTCCAGAGCCACAGTTTTGAATAGATTTTTATAGCCTTTTTCAAGTCATTGTTCTTTCCCTTACCCTCATAATTTCTAATTCACTTAGGCAATGTTCCTTCCATTAACCCATATTCCTAGAACAATTTGCATGTAAAAGAAAATAAATTATTGCCAGTTTCACTGAATATGCTGTTACATTTGTTACATTTTACACATTGTTACATTTATTTTATATTTTGTTTGTCAGTTTGATATGTCTTGCAACATACGAGGATATGAGAAGTGTTATCAGAAAATTGGATGGCACAGAACTCAATGGCAAAAAGATCAGATTTGTTGAGGTTAGAAGAAGCCTTTATTCAGTACCTTGAAACATTTTATTGAATTTCACCTTAGTTGGATCCAGTTGGCTGATTTTTAATCAGTGTGCTTTTCTTTGCAATTAATCAAGCTTTGCTATTTATTTTTGTTTATCTTGTGTTGTGTTTTGTGAATGATTTTTGCACTTTATGTCTTTGTTTGATGTTAATTTGGGTCACTTGTTTGTTATATGCACCTGGCGGTTTAAGGTGCACGCGCCTCATAACTCTGTGAGGGGCTCTCTCTGAAGTGCCTACACAAAACGTGCTCTTAAAATCACGGGCCTTAGCAACAACTATTGAAAACTTTAAAAGGTTAATTCTCTAATTATCTGACCAATAAACCATTTTAAAACTTTTTAAAGCTAGTTTTGTATGTTGATTGGACATCGAAACTGGATTAGCTTTCACACTCGACTTTTCAACTCATTATTTTACCGAGATTCGGTGAAAATTATGACGAGAGTTGCGTGACGTCAAACCGAAGACCTCCCGAAAACTTTTTGAGAATTGGGGAAAATATCCAATTCAATTACCAATATAGAAATGCTTATATCGAGAAAACAGTGCAAGATATGGAAAAAATAACAACGATATCTTTTTCAGAAGGTCCGATTTCATCACAATATGAACTAAAAATGTTTGCTTTTAGGGGCCCTTAAAGAAACATACGTTCGAATTTTGGGATCTGCCATTTTTATGACGTCACATGCACATTCAAACAGCTGTAGCTCTTATAGACACTTTTCGTTCCAAATGTGTAACAATAGGCTTCACCACAAATTGCCCATTTCTTCCATTGAAAATTTGCTTAATTAGGCAATGAAATCGCAATCACGGAGCAATAAACAGTTATTAACAGCGACTGGAGCTATGGCGGAGTGGATAAGGCGTTTGGTAAACGTAAGATCCCGCGATCGAGTCGAGTTGTGGCCACTTTCTCCTACAAAAAGAAATTAAATATTTCGGTTGTTCTCGACAATCTTTTGCTTATAGCGTGTATTTTCATATGATTATTTTTAAAAATTATTTGGCAAGATTACCACTTGACCCCTCTGTTTAGACTATGGGACTTGATTTGGAGAAATTTCTTCCGAATTTTTCTGTAAACGATTTAACCAAAACTTGCAGTGTTTCATTTCAAAAAGATTCAATTGTTCAGATATTTTGTGAAAATTCAATTTATTCTTACCTTCCTATTCTGAATTTTTATTTGCTTACCAACCGTACTTGTTTTATGATCAAACTTAACTTTAATATGGAAAAAGATAAATTCTTGGGTTTATCATAATGAAATTCGGAGAAATCGTGAATTTGTTCAGCTACTGGCTCCGAATCATGTTCTATTTCAACAATTCTTTCATCACATGGAGGTGCTGGCTACGATCAACTAAGTTGCTCTTTTAGGAATCTTTCAAAAAATGTAAAGATACTGATACGACTGTCATTTGAACTTTTCTGTTGATCGAATTAGATCGACAGCGGTCGAGAGGCATTTCAACCAATCAGATAAATAAGATATACCATGTGATCAGTTTACAAGGAAGAGCGTTGGGGAAGTTCAATCCAGCAAACAGCTCTACAAATAGACCTACGCAAATCTTCAGTTTTGCAATAACAATATTTTTATATTCAAATTCGCAATAAGTCATTTTCCCTTTATCAAAATGTAAATTCAAATCTTCGGTAGCTCTTCTTGACAATTTAATGTGTTGAGAATTGCTTCAACACTGATATTGAACAATAAATTCAACCCTTCGATGTCTTTGCCTTCTCCTTATCAAAATTAGAATGATAATTTCCCTTCTCGTTAAATTTCTTTTACCAAAGTATTTGCTAGCCCCTAGGTTTGTTGACATATTTTAAAGCATTTTTCTGTCGATCGACAGCGGTCGACAGGCAAGTGAAAACGCACTTTCGATCGAGCCTGTCGATCGACGTCGACCGAATCGACAGCTCGCGTTTAAGTGG
Organism: Chrysaora achlyos; assembly: GCA_015164055.2. Classification (NCBI taxonomy): domain Eukaryota; kingdom Metazoa; phylum Cnidaria; class Scyphozoa; order Semaeostomeae; family Pelagiidae; genus Chrysaora; species Chrysaora achlyos. The sequence goes on from WUAR02081119.1 coordinate 18,404, forward strand.
AAACCAGCCTTAAGATATAAGGTTTTATATATCGTTTTCGTTTGCATAATTTTTCGTTTCAATTATTTGTTTTTTTTTTTTAATTTTAACTAATCTTTCAGAGAGTTTTGATTGACTAATTTGAACAATCGTACCATACAGCTCATCAAGACCAATGGGTCTCCTCGGGTTTCTTTCAGTATATTTTTATCATTGAAGGAACTCAGAAGTATAATATATAGATATGAATATTGTACAATATATGAATATTATAATTTATGTCAAATTGTTATACTTTGTTCAGGATTCAAGAAGCTCACACTCAAGGTCACGAAGTGGCTCTAGGTAAGCCGAAAGGTTTTTACAACCTCGTTTCGTTTTTAATCTAGATCCAAATTATCTTGCAGAATGATGTAGCTATGTTAATAAAAACCATTGACACATTGTTTATGATTGCTCTGGCTGTCCCTGCTAAGGAATGTTAAATAAAGAACTTTGTGTTGCAAGTGGCCAGTCTTGAGGTCCTATACAACTGTCGCCATTCATTGGGAGCATGAATGGCCATCTTTGCAGTGGATGTTGATTTCAAATCGTTACGTCGAATTCGAACAGATAATCACACATTACACTATACTGCCTAACCTGGATTCACCCCAGGTTCGACTCAGTTTTGGTTTACACTGCTTTTGCATGCATTGCAGTGTAAAACACAAACCAGTGGTGAACCAGGGTTTGTTAGTATGAATGCCATTAATACAATCGTGTAAATCCTGCTTCAGCAAGTGTCCTCGGCAAGAATCTTCACTATGTTTTCAAAAATAGGCCGCTTTTGTGTACAGCTGTTGCCGAATCCATTCATGAACTCATTAGTAATATAGCTTGTTGGGTCACAACCCGCATCAACAAGAGAAAACCTGTTGAGAAACTTTTCGCACACAATCATAATTGCACACTACGATGCCTAACCCTAGCTTGCCCAGGCTTGCTTTTTCACTGCATTTCGTAAAACCGAACCCAAGTCTGTTGTTGTTGTAAATTTCAAGACTAGCCAAAACAAGTTGTGACAAATGTTATTACTTGAAAAAGCGAACTTAATGAATATTCAAGCATCTGAATGCCTTTTTATCAGCTCTAAACCTTTGTTATTACGTCAGAATAATGTGACGTCACACCTTAGTTACTCCTTAGAAACGAGGCATGCAAAGAATACTTCTGTATCTGCAAATTATATATGGTTTGAAATGGATGTAAATGTTTTAAAGCAACAAATACGAAAATAATTTAAAACAAACTCATTGGTAAAAACCGTTTTATTTGCACCTCTGTGGTGGATACAAACTACAGTGGTGGTATTTTTTGCATATTGTGGTGGATACCGTGGGGGGTTATGGTGGAATTTTTTGCCTACTATCCGCCACAGTAAGCCAAGACAATACCACAACAGCAGTGCGTATTACTGCAGTAGTGCGTATAGGTTCGCAAACGTGAAATCCCAGATCGTCATGGATGCTAATGTTGCA
>WUAR02083341.1:0-19821 GCA_015164055.2 Chrysaora achlyos
AATTGTTAGTAAGCCAAATAGAACTATCTAATCCAGCCGTTGTACTATCAGCAGACGCGTGGATGTATCGCCTTTGCCTCGGAGATCAAAGCCCTCCGGTGTTTGCCTACCTTTTCTAGCGAGCTGGATTTCGAGGGGGTGGGTGAGTACATGTCATATGGTTATACGCTGGGCTGTCGTACGATCTATGCCGGTGTACGGTGTCTACCGCCAGCACACGCTCTGCATATGTCGGTAGCGGGGGATAGGTTGACACCGAAGATCGAACGCTATTGGACGCTTACACCTAAGCCTGATCATCGATGCTCAGAGGACGAGTGGCTTGAGCGGCTTGACAACGAGATTTCTGAGGCTGTTCGGCTGCGTTTAGTAAGCGATGTTCCTCTAGGTGCTTTTCTTAGCGGTGGGATTGATTCTAGCCTAATCGCGGCATACATGGCTAAGCACGCAGAGGAGCCCGTGCGAACATTCACGATGGGGTTCCAGGAGGCAAGCCACGATGAGTCTAGCAATGCGGCGGCTGTTGCACGCCACCTGGGGGTAGAGCACAACGTCCAGATGGTCGAACCCCATGCTATGGATGTGCTGGGTGATCTGATCGATGCCTATGACGAACCATTTGCTGACGAATCGGCCATACCAACCTATTATTTATGCCAGCAGGCCCGTCGAAACGTGACGGTCGCCCTGTCTGGAGACGGCGGTGATGAGACGTTCCTGGGCTACAACCGCTACCTGCTTTCTCATTGGATGCATCGCCTGGGGCGATATATGACTCCTGTCGGACGGAGCCTACTGGGGACTATCACTAGTCAGTTACCCTATCATGCTCGTCTCCGTCGCCCTTTCCAGCGCATGTCCTACACGGGTTTCGATCTGTACCACCACGCGATGGGCTATTCCGATGAAATGCTCGACCTGCTTCGGGAGGATGTCAGGGTCGAGTTATCACCGCCGAGCCAGAGCAAGATGGCACGGGATTATGCCCGTTACGACGGCATCTCGACCCCAGACCGGTACGGCTACACCGACTTGCTCAATTACCTCCCGGATGATATCCTTGTTAAAGTCGACCGAGCCTCCATGCATCACGCTCTGGAGGTTCGTAGTCCTCTTTTGGATCACAAGGTGGTGGAACTGACTGCAATGATCCCCTGGCAGTTCAAACTTCGAAGGCTGACGGGCAAGCGTCCTCTTCGGGCGCTGTTGCGCCGCTTTCTTCCGGATGACCTGATTCTGAGGCCAAAGCGAGGCTTTGGCGTCCCCCTGGCAACGTGGTTTCGCCAAGAGTTGCATCCGATGCTTGACCAAATGGTCGCCGATCGCGGGCACGTCATGTGGCAGTACTTTGACCGTGTTACTGTGGAACGCCGCGTAGCTGCTCATCTGTTAGGCCATGCCGATTTGCACGCAGGCCTGTGGCGCTCGCTGTTCTTCTATCACTGGTCAAGCAGATACCTGAGCGCTGCCCATAAGGCTCAACCATGTCGACACGATGACCCCATCACGCAACAAACCGGCGAATAAGGGCCTAGTCCATGCCGAGCAGGTGAGGTCGGCGGACGATGCGGTGTCTGAAGACCTGAACGATACCATCGGCCGCAAGGTCGCGATCGAAAGCAAACGAAATCTGAAAGCGTGTGTTTTGGAACCACCCCTAGATCCTAGTACCCGCCAGCCAACGCCCATCCTTGTCGTTGGAATGAATCGGTCCGGTACGAAGTGGCTCGCTGCAACATTGGCCTGTCATTCGCAGATTGCAGGGCCCACGCGAAGCAGCGAAGGCCGGTTGCTGCTGGACTCGGGCATCTTCAGCGCGCTTGCGCACAAGTTCCCAGACCTCACCACGTATGCCGAATACCGCGGTTTCGTTGAAGTGTGGTCCGCGACAAGGCTCTTCAAGCTCATAGGAGGAGATAAGGAAGCCCTCCTGAATGCCCAGGAGTGGCCTAACAATTGCCTTCATATCTTGCGAACGACGATGAGCCAATTCGCAGTGAGAAGCGGTGCATCGTACTGGTTGCTCAAAGGGGAACCCCTCAACGTCCGCACCGCTCTGCGCTTTTGGCCGGATGCGCACGTGGTCCTCATTCGGCGAGGCTTTGTCGATGTGCTCCGCTCACGCTTGAGGCTGTTTAGCGATCGCGACAAGCCCACAAACATCGCCCGCGAGGCGGGGTTATATGCGCTTCGGGAGCGGGTGATGGACCGGTACGCAAAACGCCCTAACTGCATAGACGTCTCCTTCGAAGCGTTCAAGACCCATCGGGAACAGACGTTAAGATATATTTGCGACGGAATCGGTATTCGTTTCGAACGCGCCATGCTTGAATTTTCCAGTCACTCGTATGTGAACACGAGCTTCAGGCACGAGGATGAAAGGAGTCGCGTCCTAACCCCTATGCAAGAACGGCTTGCCACATCTGCGCTTTATGCTTTCCGCCGTGTGCCGTTAGCGCTTCTTGAGCGGGGCTACGACTCCGTTGCCCGGCGAACTGTGCCCCCCTTGTCCATCGGTGCCTTCGGTGCTTTGGGGCATGAAGAATGATCTTTCTAGATACATTCGGGGGGATCGTAGATGAATAGGAAGCGTCTGTTTAAAAATGGCTTGTTGCTATTTCTTTCTACTACGTTGACTCTTCTTCTAGCTGAACAAGTATTCCGTATCTATCTCTTTGGGGGCGATAGTTTTTCTATTACCAAAATGAACAGTGTTCATGCGGTGGGAGAAGCGGGGGTGTTACAGCCAGCAAGTCATCCTGAAGTTATTTATGAGCTTAAGCCGAATTTAAATACCTACTTTAAGTTAGCGAAATTCAAAACCAACGCTAATGGGTTGCGAGATAAAGATTACCCTCTTGCGAAAGCAGAAGAGGTTTTTAGAGTTGCTGTGCTTGGAGATTCATTTACTATGCCAGCCGGTGTTGAGATTGAGGAAGCATATCACTCTGTACTTGAAGAGTGGTTAAATGAAGGCGAAAGAGGCTTGGCCTACGAATTTATCAACTTTGGTGTTGGGGGATATAACCTGAGACAATATTTGGGATTAATAAAGTTTAGAATAAATGTATATAAACCGGACTTAATAATGATTGGATTTTGTCCTCATAATGATCATGAAGTTCGCGATAACATAAGATTTGAACAGCGATTTGTACCCAGGCCCAGAACATATCCGTTCTATGAATCTTTTTTAATCAAGGCAACTGTAAAAGCACTTCGACTTTTTTGGGAAGGCTACAAGGAAAAACAAAATGATGGGCCCGTATTTTCAGAGGAGGAATACGAATATATGTCTCGTATTTTTTCAGAAATGAATGCATTTAGTGTGCAACATGGCATTCCCGTAGTAGTTGTAAATTTAAGCTTTGTGTATAATAAAAGCTATGCAGATGCATTAAAGGAACTTGTTGTTGATAACAATATCAATTTTGTAGATGTCACTGTGCCATTCAACGGAGCGAGCCTTTGGGAGTATTCTATTTATCAAACAGATGGTCACCCCAATGGAAAAGCGCATAGCATATTCGCAGAAGAAATATATGCTTATTTAAGTCAGTATTCGGTACAGCTAGGAATGGGCCAACTTGCTCCTCGAGAATAGAGTAAACTTAGCATGTTCCAGGAAATAGTTCGGATCTGAGCAATGCCGGTTAGGAGTCCAATAGGGGATAACATGTCTTCTTTGAAGCACATAATACCGAGGCAGATAAAAAACCCTATTAATGATAAAATAGCCTGGTTACTCGAAAAAATAACACGGTCTTATAGGCAAAGAACATGGTACAATCGGGCTCTCCCCGATTTCATAATCATTGGAGCCCAGAAATCGGGGACAACGAGCTTATTTGCTTACCTCCGGCAGCATCCTCAGCTTTTTCCATCTAGCAAGAAAGAGGTTCTTTTTTTCAGTGATCCCGATCATTTTGCCAGGGGAGAGGCCTGGTATCGTGCTCACTTTCCGCTCCGAAAGAGCATGCTCCTTGATGCTAAGACCTATGAAGCATCGCCCCATTATATGTACCATCCTCTAGCTCCAAAACGGATGTATGATCTTATCCCTGATGTTAAAATCATTGCTGTTCTGAGAAACCCGGCAGAACGCGCTATATCCAACTATTTCCATGTAAGATCGAATAGTCGAGAATCGTTACCTCTTAACGAAGCGCTGCAGGAAGAAGAGAAACGATTGGAACCTGCACTTAAAGCCGAAGACTACAGCAGCGAGGTTTTACGGTTTTATTCCTACAAGCGGCGCGGCCTCTACAAAGAACAGCTCGAACGATATCTTGAATACTTTCCCTGGGAGCAAATCCTAGTCTTAAACAGTGAAGCGTTATTTAGGGAGCCAGAAGCTACTCTCAGGCAGATCTTCGATTTTGTAGGCGTCGATAGGGAGGTGCAGATCAAAGACCTGAACCCCCGTGGCATTACGAGCCACAAAGCTGAAGTTGACTCTGCCATCTATGACTATTTATCCAGCTATTTTAAGCCTCATAACCAGGCACTCTACCAACTCGTTGGAAAAGACTATGGCTGGTAAAACGGTGATCTAACCAACATTCTGGACCATTATGGAAGGAAGCATGCTATGTAGACGGCTTGTAGACGTCCAGCTTAAAGGTGTCGCGTTTTATCAGCCGTGGACCTCGTATCCCATCCCATACTTTCCAGATCCCATAGAGGATACACCAAGGCACCAGCCTCATGCACACCGCCATGAAGCGAATCCAGGTCTCGTCGAGCCGCGTGAAAGTTGCTCCTCGGTCCATGCCAAGCTTGAAGCTCGTATTGCTACGGAAACGTACCCGCACCAGATCGGGATGGTAGATCAGGCCAAGCGATCGGCATATGGTGCGCAGTTCAGCATCGGTGTCCGCGACGAGCTGTTCGTACGTGACCCCAATCACTTGGGCTTTCTTGCGAATCTTGCGCAGGATCTTCTCCTGCAAGACGTAATCGTAGATGGCCCTGAGCAGGCCCTTTTTATTGCCACGACTGACTCTTTTCTGTATCAAGGACCTCAGCGCTTCCATCAGCGATCGCTCGATCAGTATGATGCGGGCGTTGTTGAAGGCGTCGAGGGCATTGAGCGCCTCAAGTGGGGAGATCTTCTGGAGCCAATAGGAACAGTCGTTGCGCCTGGTATACTCTTCCATGAGGATCTCGAAAAGCCGGTAGGAATCCGTAGGCCGAGGTTGTAGACGATAGAAGAGCTGCTTATCGACCCGGGTGATTTTGAAGAAGGGGGTGCGCGACCACAGTTCGATCAACGCCACATAGTCGCCGGGGTGTTTGAGGTCGAACTTAGAGCGCAGCGGGCCGAACATGTTGGTTTCCATGATCCCGCTTCCTTCGCCTAGGACACCGGCAACGTCCGGATGGTTGCAGAGCATGTTGGAGAGCCACTTCGTTCCGGAGCGGTCTATGCCAATGACGAGGATCGGCGTCATGGGTAGCGTCTCTGTATATCGTTGTAAGCGTTCAAATAGGTACAGCCGAATCTAGAGGTTCTGGGTTGTAGATGCTAGGTATGCATTGAGAGGCATTAGAGAGTAAGGGCATCGCATACAGGGAAGCAAAGATCAGGAAAGCCATTCGACCTGTTATACGATCACTGCGGTCTGTGGCCAAGAGCCTTGGCAACAAATGGTTAATGCTAACCGACCTTAGCGACCTAATAGCCTCACAGGATATAGATATCGCGGATTGTAAATCGGTGTGCTTGGTCTTGGGGCCGTACAGAAACCTTACGACCTTAACGGCGGCGATGTTATTTTTACATCCTCATTGTCAGGTCCTTAACCATGCAGGCGGTCGCATTTTTGGTAACAAGTGGGTAGATTTTTTATCCGAGTACAGCGAAGAGCGATTTGACCGTTTCATTCGGTTTGCAATCAAAATCTCGGGCAAAGGATACGCCGGGTTTCGAGGGGGCACCATCCTATATTCCCATGCGTTTGTTCGCGAGCATCGAATGAAAGAAGCCTTTCTGGGAACAGGGTTAGGGTTAACAAAAACGCAAATCAAATGTCTCTTCTGGAAAGAGTCGCTGCGCACCTCTAATCTGATCCGGGATAAGCATGTTGATCTGAGCTCTATCCTTGAGAGCGATGAAAAGTTGCGGTTTCTACTGCCTATCCGAAATCCTTTAGATTGTGCGATTTCAAACATGAAAACCGGCCATGTCCGTTTGTTTAGGGGGCTTCATGGAGGTTCTTCAACCCCTGACGTGGTGCAAGCCGTTTTAGATGAAATTCATTGGTTCGCATCGCTTCAGAAAAAATACCCCAGTCGCTTCTTTTACTTTTTTGAACATGCAATTTCTCGAAAGGAACTCGTTGACTTGGCGCTCTTTCTGGGGCTAGATCCCAATGAAGCCTGGCTGTCTAATGCCCTGTCTGCGATGGTACCTAAATCACACTACCACCACGATGCAGAGCTTTGGGAGTTCTATCGAGAGACGGTCGGGGTGAAATTTGCGGATTTCCCCGTATTGGCGGATGGGTTGTTGGCCTTCAGTGAGCCCCAGCCACAAGTTGAGAATCGTCGAAAAAAGCCCAAAAAAGAGGGCGATTTACGTTGAGCACACGTCTCCATGGCTCAAAGATCTCCTTTTACCAACCACGACCATCTAGGGCGCAACCTAGATCATCTTAAGGATCCCCAATCACGGAGGACATACCCTTGGAACTTGACCAAAAAGAGGGAAGCGTGAATGCATCTTCCCGTCATCGGAATCCCCATTTCGACGACGATCTCGTTGTTTGGAGCGATAAGTACTCGGGGCGATACGCACCGCCGCCCAGCGACTATGCGCAACAGTTTGAGTTGCAATGGCACCTGGCGCTTCAAAACACACCTGGTTTTGATGCGAATCCAGGCGCTAATACCGAGGAGGAGTACATCAAGGATCGCGTGTACGCATGGACAGGGCACAGACCCGGTTCAGAGGATAAACTCTTCGATGGATCGGCAGGTGTTCGCGTTCTCGATAAATCTGTTCCTGTGGACCTGATTCAAGGCAAGCAATGCCTTGATCTGGGGTGCGGAATGGGAAGGTGGACCCGAGCCATGCAAATGATCGGAGCCGCGTCGGTCGTTTCGGTGGACCTATCGGAGAGTGCCCTGGAAAGCGTTTCCCGATTCAACGCCGACGTGATCCGAGCCGACGTGATGACGTTGCCCGACGAGCATCCTGAGTTGATCGGTCGTTTCGATTTTACCAATCTATGGGGGGTTGCCATGTGCACCCATGATCCTTATAGAGCCTTTTTGAACGCAGCGGCGACGGTGAAGCAAGGCGGTGCGTTATACCTTATGGTCTACGCTCCAGAAGGCCTACACAACACCGCGTTGGTGCAATTGCAGCGTAAACACTTTCGCACCTTGAAGAGTTTTGAAGAGCGTTTGGCGTACGTCAAGCACGTCGAATCGCGGGCCTGGGACCCGGCTTACCCATTGGCCAATAACCTACTTAACATTGCTGTACGCTGTTATCATGTGCTGCGGAGACGGAAGTCCGATTGGCTTGGGACGCTCGACATGCTATCGCCGTATTTCAACTGGGTAATTCCACTTGAGGTTATCGATGGTTGGGCGCGGAAAGGAGGGTTTCAGTCCTATGAGGTCCTAAATCAAGGGCGTCATCGTGTAGCGTATCATGTTCTTTTTCGGAAATGATATGAGGGACCAGTACTGATTGCCTGGACTGTATCTATGGCTTCGCCATCGGCGATGAGGTCTAGACCGAAAAAATCAGAACAGGGAGCCGTGGGTTTTCCTCAACGTCCGAGCGAATGATGGGCCTTGCGCTTAGCTCTTCCGAGCAGGTACAGCGTCGCCCTTCGCTCCAGGAAAACTTTGGGTGGCTTTTGGCAAGCCGGGTGGTTTTCGCTGCTTGTAAGTGGGGGAATCTCGCGGCCCTAGCCAAGCTTGGCACGCCCGAAATGGTTGGCCAATACGCACTCGCAATGGCTGTCTCCCTGCCCGTCATTCGCTTTTTACGATCCAAGCTCCGCGTCGTCTTGGCCACCGATCCCGGAAAAGGAGCCGTCTTTGTTCACGCTGTTAGACTAACGATCCTCAATACGCTCATCGCGCTGCTTATTATTGGGTCGATTGGATACTTGTTCGAGGATGAGAGCGTGTTCCTCCTCATTCTCCTGATTGCTTTCATTCTGGCTTGTGAGTCCTTCAGCGAAATCGCTTATGGCCTTTTCCAACAGCACGAGCACATGGACCGGATCGCCAAGTCGCTGGTGGCGCGAGGGATTCTGACGCTGGTCGCACTCGCCGTTGCGTTGTATATAACCAGAGATTTGGTTGTTGCTGTAGCGGCCATGTTGGCAGCAGCGCTGGTCGTGTTAGTGGGCTACGACAGGGTATTGGTAAGCCTCACGCGCCGTCAAACGCTCACGGAGGCAACCGAGCCCAGCCTGTATCGCGCGGTGTTTCCCCTTGGCTTGCGCGAAATCCGAGCTCTCGCACCTCTCATCCGTGCAGTCCTCCCTCTAGGCATCGGGGCCTTTATTGGGACGTTGGGTATCAGTATTCCTCGTTACTTTTTGCACGGTCTCCACGGAGCAGCGGAGTTGGGGATTTTCGCCGCCATAGCTGGATTAATGGTGCCGGGCAATGTGGTAGCCGCGAGTTTGTCGGAGGCGACCATTGCCCGGTTGGCTAAAGGCTTTGCGGTAGGCGATGTGGCCGGGTTTCGCAGGCTCACGATCAAACTGTTGGGTATCGTCACGCTGGTGGGTCTTCTGGGTTTGGGTGTGGCCTGGAGTGTGGGAGACGTCCTGCTGACGGTACTTTACACCTCGGAGTATGCCGGGCAGGGCAGGGCTTTTATGATTCTCATGACGGCCACCGCCGTGGGGCTTATCGGCGCGGTTTTTAGGACGGCTGTCCTGGCCATGCGGAAGTATTGGGTGCCCTTGCCGACCAACGTGTTGGTCTTGTTTACAATTCTAGTCGTCTCTTTTGTGTATGTGGGCTCGTTGGGTATAGTGGGTGCAGCGTTGGCGATCCTGGCTGGTAAGCTGGTGCAGGTCTTCATCCTCGGCGGTGTTGCAGCGTGGGTCAGCCGTGATGGAGAAGCCTACAGGTCAAACCGGATTTCAAGCCTTTAGAGGGGGCGTCACGGCGCTGTGCGCATAGCGCGGTAGCGAGTGGCCTCGCCGGGTTTGCCCAGGGCCACGTACAAGGCAATCAGACTTTCTACCGAACGCTGGGTATGTCGATTAGCGAGACCCCAATGCCGTTCTTTGGTTTCCAGGCTGGCCAGCAACATCGTCTCGGCTTCCCCATACGTTCCCTGTTCTACGAGAAGCGTACCAAGATATCCCTGGGTAATAGCCACGCGATAATGTTCTTCGCCCAAAAGCTTTTTGCGTAGGGTGAGGGCTTTTCTAAGCAAGGGCTCTGCTTCAGCAAGCTTACCTTGAACGAGGAGCGCACGTCCTAAGCTATTGAGCGAGGTAGCCACATCGGGATGCTCCTCGCCGAGGAGTTTGCGGCGCAGGGCTAGCGCCTCGCGCTGTACCTGCTCGGCTTCGTCATACTTGCCTTGATCGAGGAGAACCATACCCAGGTTAGTGAGCGAATTAGCCACTTCGGGGTGTTCTTCGCCCCGGAGCTTTCGGTGTAAGGCTAACGCTTCGCGCTGTACCTGCTCGGCTTCGGCATATTTGCCTTGATCATGGAGTGCCAGGGCCAGGTTATTGAGTGAAGAAGCCACATGCGGGTGTTCATCGCCCAGGAGTTTTCGGCGCAGCGCCACCGTCTCTCGGTTGGCGGTCTCGGCTTCGGCATATTTGCCTTGATTATACAGGGCCATGGCCAGGTTATTGAGCGTAGTAGCCACATTCGGGTGTTCTTCGCCCAGGAGCTTTCGGCGCAGGGCCAACACCTCGCGATGTATCGCTTCCGCCTCGGCATACTTGCCTTGGATCTGTAGCATAGCCGCCAAGTTGTTGAGCGAGGTAGCCACATGCGGGTGTTCTTCGCCGAAGCTTTTTTTACGCAGCGCCAAGGTTTCCCTGAATATGGTCTCGGCTTCGGCATACTTGCCTAGGCCATAGAGCGTGATACCCAGGTTGTTGAGCGAGGCAGCCACATGCGGGTGTTCATCGCCCAGGAGCTTTCGGCGCAGGACCAGCACCTCTTGTTGCATCGTCTCCGCCTCGTCATACTTACCTTGACGATATAGTGTGATGGCCAGGTTATTCAGCGAGGTAGCCACCAGCGGGTGTTCTTCGCCCAGGAGCTTTCGGCGCAGGACCAGCACCTCTCGGTGCATCGTCTCTGCCTCGTCATACTTGCCTTGCGCATCTAAAGTCGTTGCTAAAGTACCCATGGCCTGGGCTACAGCCGCATTCTCCTCACCCAAGAGAGTGCTGCGCAACGCTAAGGCATTACGCAACAACGTCTCTGCCTCTGCATACACATTCTCTTGTGTTTCCGTTGCGCCCGTTCCGCTCCATTGGTTCAACAGACGTCCCAAATCGTGCATGCTCGCGGCCACCTCTACGCTTTCTTCCCCATACAGCGCCCGGCGTTGCGCCAACGCCTCCCGGAAAAACCCCTCGGCCTCTTCATAGCGCCCTAAATTCTCATACACCCGGCCCAAGACGCCTCGTAACATCGATTGCACCTCTGCTTGCCCCGATAACGCCTCGATCTCTGCCGCACCGCGCTCCAAAAAGTCCAACACCCGCATCGTATCGCCCCGCACCTCCTCTGTCGAAAACGGATCCGACATCCTAAAGAGATCCACCAGAAAGTCTGACACCTCGCTCGCCTGTGTCGCCGAAACCTCTGCCTGCGCTGCTGCTGCCTCCGCCTGACGTTGCGCGACCACCGTGCGCCAGGTGAACGCCGACACCAATACCACCAACAGCACCGCAAAGCCTACCCCCACCCGGTGACGAAGGGCAAACTTGCCCAGGCGATACCCCAGCGTGTCTCGCCGGGCCAGGATCGGGAACCCCTCCAGATACCGTCTCAAGTCTCCCGACAACGCCTCTACCGAGCCATATCTCCGCTCCGGCTCCTTCCGTAGCGCCTTGAGTATGATCGTGTCAAGATCCCCCGACAAGGCGCGTTGCAATCCCACCGCCGCCGCCGTCTCGGTACCGGCAGCGTCGTGCTGCTGCCCGACAATCCGGCTCGGGGCCATCGGTTCGGTCTCGCAGATCGCCCGCACCCATTCTTCCACAGATACGCCCTGCACCTCATACGGACGATAACCACTCAATACCTCGTAGAGTAAAACGCCCAACGCGTACACGTCCGTCGCTGTGGTGACTGTTCCATGCTTAACCTGCTCGGGAGCCGCATAGGCTGGCGTCAGCGCTGAGCCCATGGTGGGGGGCAATGTGGCCTCCTCTTCTGCTCGGAGCAGCTTGGCAATGCCAAAGTCCAACAGTTTCACTTGCCCCGCTTCAGTCACCAGGATGTTCGAGGGCTTGACGTCCCGGTGCACCACCAAGTTCTGGTGCGCATACCGGAGCGCCTCACAGACCTGGAGCATGAGGTCCAGGCGCTCCGTGATGGAAAGCTCATGCCTGTCACAGTATTCGGTGAGGGGTTGGCCCTCCACGTATTCCATCACAAAGTAGGGTCGCCCATCGTCGGTTATCCCGCCGTCATAGAGATGAGCAATGTTGGGATGACGAAGCCGGGCCAGTATCTGCCGCTCGTTGAGAAATCGACGTACACCTTCCTTGTCATGCAACCCCTGCCTGATCAGTTTGAGCGCCACTTGATCCTCGAACTGTCCATCGACGCGTTCGGCCAGAAAGACAAGGCCCATGCCGCCGTAGCCGAGGGCGCGTACCGTCCGGTAGGGGCCGATCTGCACGGGATTGACGACCCCTGCCTTTGGATCGAAGGCATGGGCGAACAGGGCCTCGAAGCGGTCCACCGCAGGGTTTGACAGGAAGGCGCTCTGATCGAGGTGTTCCAGTTCAATGAGGAGTTGCTCTGCGGCTTCGCGAAGTGCAGTATCGTTGGCGCAGGCCTGGTCGAGAAAGATCGAACGGTCTTTGGGAGCCAGTGTAAGCGCTTGATCGAGCAGGGGTTTAACCCTGTGCCAGAAGGTCACATCGGGGACTTGCATGGGCGCTTGATGGTTGACTAGATGAGCAACGGAGAACGTTCATCGAGGAGCAAGTTCACAGCTTTGCCCGAACTGCTAGCTGGTCTTATCGCGTTGACTACTGGGCTCTTGCATAATCCGACGTAACAACACCTTCGCCTGTGCCCAGTCTCGCGTCACCGTCCGCTTGGCCACGCCCAGCGACTGCGCGATCTCTTCATGGGTAAACCCCCCATAGAAGCGAAGTTCCACCACTTCAGCTAGGCGGGCGTCTATGTTTTCCAGCTTCGAGAGGGCCGCGTCGATCATGAGCGATTCTTCGAGTTGGCTATCGTGAACCAAGATCCCCGTTTCTGGAAGCGCATCAAGGCGCATCTTGATCCAACCGCCGCCCCGCCGCTGTCTGCCCTGCCGCTCCGCATAATCGATCAGGATGTGGCGCAAAGCCTTGGCCACAAAACGGTTAAGCTGGTTCCGATCCTCTGCTCGTACAACTCCCTGCCGCGAGAGTCTTACGTACAACTCGTGAATCAAGGCCGTCGTGTTGAGGGTGGTGCTGCCTCTCCATTTCTTGCGTTGCTCGCGAGCGATCTGGTAGAGATCCTCGTAGATCAAGGCAAAGAGCTCACTTTTAGCGGTTTCATCCCCTGCTCGCCAGGCGACGAGCAATTGGGTGATAATCCCTCCCGATGGTCCCATGTGGTTGCCTTAGGCACAGGTAGAGCCGTCACAAAAAGGGGATAGTCAACAAAGCATTCCAGACGCCGCCGAAGCGTCTCTCGAAAGCCTTCTCCTTCGTATTGATGGCCTTTTGAAGTAAACGCTAAAGTTAAAAAATTTGTGCACCCATGTCCACTTGCCGGGTGTTTTTGCGGTCGTACTCTCATGAACCGTGCCGTGTACTCATCAGGATAGCGCGCAGGAGCAGCACTAACGCAATCGCGGCTCCTCCTTTGCGGCGCACCTTTGCAGGATTGGGGCCTTGGCGTAGAGGCCGCAAGTTGGTCCAAAGTGCAGCCTGGGTATATCCTAACAGCGATACTTCATCCTGTCTTCGGGCATCACCCTCAATGAAAGCTCGACCACAGGTGGGAGTGCTACGAGGCTTTATCCCTCAACAGGTGTACTCGATTCTGGCTTCTTTACCACCTTTGGAGGTTATACATGTCTTTTCTGGTGATGACCCTGCTCGTCCGTGACGAGATTGACATAATACGATTCAATATAGAATTCCATCTCAACCATGGGGTAGACTTTATCATCGCCACCGACAATAACTCCACCGACGGCACCCGCGAGGTCCTCGCGGAATACGCGGCGCGTGGCTTGCTTCACCTCATCGACGAACCCGGCCGCGACTATGCCCAGGCGCAATGGGTTTCCAGGATGGCTTTTCTCGCACGCGATACCTATGGGGCCGACTGGATCCTCAACAACGATGCCGATGAGTTCTGGTGGCCCCGACATGGAGATCTAAAGCACGGTCTCGGCGCGACGAAATCCAACATTATCTTCTGCAAACGAAAAAACATGGTGTTCCCGCACGATGGGCTACAGCCAACCTCATGGTACAAAGATATCATCTACCACGTTGATGCACCGGTCGCAGTCCCTCGGTTTAACAACCTCCTAACCGATCCCCTGCCATGTCCATACTACTACCTTGATCTTCCTTCCAAGGTCTTATGCAAGGCTCAGGGGCTCAAGTTTGTTCACCAGGGAAATCATGCAGCCGACTACGCCATAAGAACTGAGGAGCCGAGTCAGAACATAACCATCTATCATTACCCCATCCGAAGCTTTGATCATTTTGTCCACAAAGTAAGGCTGGGAGGGCAGGCCTATGCGTGGAATACAACCCTGCCTTCTTCTGCTGGTTGGCACTGGCGGCGCTGGTACAAGAAGCTCCAAGATCAGGATATAGAGAGTGCCTTCCAAGAAGCACTACCTTCAGAAGAGCGCCTGTACCGAGACCTTGCCACCCAGAGCGTTAATGTAGACTACACGCTGTACGATGTCTTCGAGTCGGAGTTCAAGCAATCGCTGGGCGACCCAGAGGACCACGATCTCTCCAGCCGTAATGATCCTTTGAACATGGAGTAGAACGAATGGCGAGAGAAGGCATCGTAACCTTGGCTGATAGTAACTATTTCCCCGGCCTGCAACTGTTATATACGTCGGTCCAATCCGACTATCCTGTGCCCATGGTATGCTTCGATGCTGGCATGACGAAGGAGCAAAGGCAATGGCTGTCGCAAAATTGTCCGGCCCTCCGCGTCTTCGCACTTCGCCAGGGTGGTATCATCAGCGAGATCAAAGCAACGATGGGAAACGGAAAGCTGGCGAAGCCCGGAAAGCGGGTGTGGCCGATTTGGATCTGCCCTTTTTTGATTTTGCGCTCGCCGTTTGAAAGGACCTTTTGGCTAGACTGCGACATCGTCGTTCTCAGGAATTTGAAGCGCCTGTTTGAAATGCTGGAGGAGGGTCCCGTCTTTACACCGGAGAATCACGCCCCGCATGTCACGGCGAACAAGACCGAATTATACGACCTTCTGCCAATTTCGGGTACGTTTGATAGGACGAAGCCAACCGTCAATGGGGGGGTCTCGGGGTGGAGTCTCACAAGAGATAGGGATGTGCTCGAAGATTATATGTATCCCATTCGGCAGGCGTGCAGGGATGGGAGAGTACGTAATGCTCTTTCTTGGTGGGATCAGGGAGCCCTTATCTGGGCGATACAAAAAAACAGATTGGCGCACCGCGTTCTGAAGTCGTGGCGTTGGAACCTATGTGTCCGGCACACGCAAGCGTTTAAAAAATCCTATCGCTGGGATGAGCATTTCCTTGAGAGCGTGCGGAAGGATGTGCCGGAAACGATAGCTAATCTCATCCATTGGAACGGGGTGCCTGTTCCTTGGCCTATGTCGCTAGAAGCAGGATGAGGAACGTATGCCCGTATCGAGACAAGGACAGCATGCGTTTGTGCATATCCCCAAGACCGGCGGGACAAGCATAGAGGCGGCTCTGGGCCTGCTTCACGATTGGAGAGAAGAGAATCGGTCCGCCATGTTCGGACTTATTCAATCGCCGGACCTTAAAGAACATGGATTCGTCAGCCATTTCTTGCAGCACCTTACGGTTCGCGAATTGGCCTTATTGATCCCGGATATTCATTCGTTTTTTGTGTTTTCGTTTGTTCGTAATCCGTGGCAGAGGTTCATGTCGACCTATTCGAACACGGATCCTCATTTATGCAGAGAAGCGGAGAAGCAGGGTATTCAGCTAAGAGGCATATCGTTCAAAGAATTTGTCTATCGATGCAGAGAGATTGAGCATGTTCACCTCATGGAGCAATACAAATTTATCGTGGATAGCCAGGGGAAGGTGCAGGTTGATTTTATCGGTCATTTCGAATCTCTGGAAGAGGATTTTCAGAGGGTATGCCAGCGGTTAGGAGTCGTCAAAACACTCCCGCACCTGAATCAGTCCGAGCATAGAGGCTATCGGAGTTACTACGATGAGGAGACGAGAGCCATCATAGCCGAGCGGTACCGGGCCGATATCGAGCTGTTTGGTTATGCATTTTGAGGGCAGTAAAGTGAAGAGCAAACCCACCATCTTTCACGTGACTCACCATAAAGCCGGATCGCAATGGGTGCGGGAGATACTCAAGTATTGCGCCCCGGAGCGATTCGTTACGCCGAAGGTTCAGAAGGCGCATTTTCTCATAGACCCGATCAAGCCAGCGGGCATCTATCCCACGGTCTATGTACCCCGGCAACAGTTCCTATCCGTCCTCGCACCCCTGGCCCATGTCAATAGCAACGTGTTCAAGCAACTCTGCCGACGCCCGGATGCCGTAGCCCGGAACTGGCTCAACTTTCAGGTTCGCAAAAGACCCGTCCGCACGTTCATCGTTATTCGTGACCTCCGCGATACGCTGGTGTCATGGTATTTCAGTATCAAGGTCAGCCACCCCTTAATCACAGCCAAACACCATCGACTCCGGATGATATTAAATCAGTTAGACAAAGAGGAGGGGTTGCTCTTCCTGATGGAGGAACGCCTCCACGAGGCGTCAGACATTCAATTGTCGTGGCTTGACGTGCGGGCTCTGCGCATCCGCTACGAAACATTGATTACAGATGAACACAACGTCTTTGAACAGATCATCGACTACTGCCAGATCGACGTGAGCCAGCAACGCCTGCGTGAGATCGTGAAATACAACACCTTCGAAGCCGTAACGGGTCGCAAACCAGGCCAGGAGGATGTCACCGCACATCAGCGAAAAGGCATTGCGGGGGATTGGCGCAATCATTTCTCAGAGCGCGTGAAAACGGCCTTCAAGCAGCGCTTTGGTCACACGCTGATCAAGACGGGCTACGCAGACGACCTGAACTGGTGATACCAACGTTGTAGCAAAGAGATGCTATGATCATCTGGGTGGCTTCCTTCCCGCGTTCCGGCAACACGTACTTCCGGGTCCTGCTCAAACATTATTTTGGCCTCGATACCTACTCTATTTACGAAGAGCCACTGCTTCCTGAGCAATCCGAAGCCCGTCGTCTGGTTGGGCATGTGGCAAAGCCGTTGCCGTTGCCGGACATGGCCCATGCCTCGGAAACTTACATCGTGAAGACACATGAGTGGCCCCGGGATGACGCTCCGGCCATTTATCTAGTTCGCGACGGGCGGGATGCGCTTCTATCCTATGCCCGATACATTCTATCTTTTGAACGCGATCTCCGGGAAACGGCACCGTCCGACGCTTTTCTGAACATACTCTACGACCTGATCGTGCGCAACGCGTCCTTCGGGGGCTGGGGCCCTCACGTCCTCGCGTGGACGCAACGCCGCGCCCCCACGGCCATCCTTTCCTTTGAAACGTTGGTCCGAACCCCTGACCCCGATGACCTCATCCGGAAAGCGTTAACCAAGATCGGGTTCGACCCAGGCGAGCAGAACGAGCCTCCCGGCCCGCCGCCGTCCTTCGAGATGCTGCACGAAAAGGCACCTGCGTTTTTTCGCGAGGGTAAGATAGGGGTAGGACAAACTGAAATGCCCGCTGACTTGCAAGCGCTGTTCTGGGAGTATCACGGAACGGCCATGCGCAAGATGGGCTATACCGGCGACCCTCGATCTCAAGGCCCCGAACCAAACCTGGACGCCGCAGCCAAAAGGATCGCGGCGGAAAAAGGCCGCGATGACACCGTCCTGCAAGATGCTCAGACGGCTGCGCCAAACCTGCTCCGGTTTCTGGCGGAAAAGATAGCCCTCGATGTGTTCGTAGAGGTTGGCTCCTATCTCGATAATATGCCTGATGAGGCTCCGTTTCCCATTCCCAGTCGTATTCCCGTCAAGCGTTCAGCACGGTATATCCACGCGGCTAGGTCCAGGTCGGAAATCGACGTACCCGTAGCTGCCTCGCAAGACGATTCGGTGGCGAATCTCGCCGACCTCGCCGATCAATTGAAAGGCAAAGCGATTTGCTATGGGATCGATGCGCACCGCGATCCCAATGCGGATGCTCCAGATGCAGCCTCCTCCTATTCTCTGTTGGATGACCTGACCTCTATCGGCCGACTCAATACGAAGAGCGTGATCCTGATCAATAATGCACGCTCCTTCCTGAGCCCCTCAAACGGCTTGCGTACCCCTCAGCTGGGTTTTAGCGAGATCTGGCAAGGATTGCGCCAGCTGAGCAAGAACCACGAACTCATAGTCATCCGTGACGTGATCGTGTATTTCCCTAAGCGCCTGAAAAAAGAGATGAACGCCCGCGCCCACGCGCAGGATACCGACTGGGAAAGCCCCATCGGCTGGAGCCGTGCTTATGACACCCTTCTTCAGGAAGCGCAGGCCAAGGAGCATGTAATCAACGGGCTCCACGAGGCTGCCGTAGAGCGGCTACAACGGATGCACCTCTATGAAAGCGACCTGAAGGATAAAGAGTCCGTCATCCAAGCCAAGGATGAAGAACTCGCCGACAGAGAAACGCTGATTCTCCAGCAGAGGGCGATCCTCGAAGCCAAGGAGGAGGAACTCGCCGACAAAGAAACGCTGATTCTCCGGCAGCAGGCGATCCTCGAAGCCAAGGATGAAAAGCTCGCCGACAGAGAAACGCTGATTCTTCAGCAGAGGGCGATCCTCGAAGCCAAAGATGAAAAGCTCGCCGACAGAGAAACGCTGATTCTTCAGCAGAGGGCGATCCTCGAAGCCAAGGATGAGGAACTCGCCGACGAAGAAACGCTGCTCTCAGAAAAAGACGCCGTCATCCGGGCCAAGAATGCGGCACTGGCAGACAGCGAGGTGCTCATCCTCAGCCAGCGTGAGATGATCGGTGCCAGAGACGAAGAACTGGCAGAACAGGAAGCGACCATCGCCTCCAAGGTCGAAGAAGTGGAAAAACGAGAAGCGACCCTGGTTTCCCGCACCGAGCAATTGATAGCCAAGGAAGCCGTCATCCAGGATCAGCACAGGCAGCTTCTCGAAAAAGAAGCTGTCATTCAGGCCCTTGAGCTGTTTCGACGCTCCTCGCTACGCTACTGGGTACGCTTCCTGATCCTGCCATCCCTTCGGCGCGCCCTTCACGTCCCGCTGCGGCTCCTCCGGTGGCCGCTTCGTGCCCTTCGCGCCGCCCTTCGCCCTCGCCTGGGCAACCTGAACCAGCATCCTCCTATCCCGCTTCGCCTGCCCCGGCGATACCATACGGTCACGAGCCGGGCAGCTACCTCGCCTAAGATATCGGTGGTGACGCCTTCCTATAATCAGGCCGCGTTCCTGGAAAGAACCCTGCAAAGCGTACTCGAACAATCGTATCCCCATCTCGAATACATCGTCCAGGATGGCGGATCCACCGATGGGACAGACGCGATCTTAGACCGCTACAAGGCACAGTGCAGTCACGTTGACTCGCGCCAGGATCGCGGTCAGGCTCATGCTATCAACTTGGGCTTTTCCCACGCAACCGGCTCGATCATGGCCTGGCTGAACTCGGACGACCTGCTGCTGCCCGGCGCTCTAGCGTACGTAGCCAACTACTTCGCCCGCCACCCCGAGGTCGATGTGGTCTATGGGCACCGCATACTCATTGACGACCAGGATCAAGAGATAGGGCGCTGGATCCTTCCTGCGCATGACGACGCCATCTTGAAATGGGCCGATTACGTGCCTCAGGAGACGCTGTTCTGGCGGCGCAGCATCTGGGAAAAAGCAGGGGGCCGGATAGACGAGTCGTTTCAGTTCGCGCTCGATTGGGATCTCCTGCTACGGTTTCAAGAGGCAGGAGCCCGGTTTGCCTGTCTGCCCCGCTTCCTGGGCGCTTTCCGGATCTATTCGGAGCAAAAGACTCAGGACTGGGAGGCCATCGGCCAGCAGGAAATGATGCGCTTGCGAGCGCGCGCCAACGGGAGGGAGGTGGACTGGCCCGAGATCAACGATAACATCCAGGCCTATCTGCGGCGCTCATCCTATCTGCACCTCTTGTACCGAGCGAAGCTACTCCGCCTTTAGCCGGAACGACGCAACAACGCGTCGATGTGCACACTTGCCTCAACACTGCTGTCGAGACCGTCGAGCGACGCGGCGAGCGTTCGAGCCTGCGCGGTCAGATCGGGCAACCGGTCTCGCAGGCCCGCCATCTTCGCTTCCCACGAGTCCGGTTCGAAGGTAACAGCCAAACGCCACTGCTCTAACCATCGGCCCAGGAGGCGGTG
>WUAR02085563.1:0-19797 GCA_015164055.2 Chrysaora achlyos
GATTCGACAGAGTCAGATAGTGAAATTGATGAAATCAACGAACTTGACCTTTTTTAAGAGGAAGTTGCACTTGAGAAGACTATGTGGAATTTTTATCTTTACGATAGTTAAAGCTTAACGAAAAATAAAAGCAAAGTTTCAGTTCAATATTTCAATAAAATCTCCCTTCTTTTGTTTTATCAAATAATTTTGATTCGCGCGTCCCAATCTGATCACGCGAGTTCTTGGTCGCGCGCCTTAATTTCTGAACGTGAAAGCCCTGAAATTGCCAACTCATGTAATGAAAATGGTTAATATCCTACAATATAATCATCAATAAGAGCATCCAATAAAAAAGTCCTTATAATCAGCCATGAACAAATTCAAAATCCTTTTAAACGTTCAATGTTTTCAATGCTCTATTACTATTCAACACATCAGGGACCTGTAGATTCCTACTTTAATTGCTGAGACAGTTTATGCATCACCGTAAGTCACTTGTTTGAGCAATTATTATGCTACCTACATTGAATATTGTAAATCATTATTGTTATTACCTTTATCAATTGTTTAGTTATTATTAACAGTGAACAATGAATATTTATCAGATAAGCATTTGACACTGGGACTTTTATATTTTATAGCCCTTGTTAGTCAAAGAAAACTTGCAAATATGATTGCTGGATTACATCAGGAGCTGAAGCTGATCTCATCGTTTGCTTAGCGGCAAAACTGAGACTGAAATAAACTGGAGATGAAGGTTTTTCCTTTCTGTAATTAAGCGTCTCTTTCATAAATGGATAAAATAACAAAAACATGTTACCTCCTCTAAGACAGTTTGAAGAATCACAACATTTTGTATTATATTGTCTTCAAGAACATCAAGCTGGAAATTGATAAGAATGGACAATTAAAAATAATGAATCAAATATATAAACTATTACTTTTGGGCAAAAAATAATTGCTGCAACCATGCACATTGCATCCTGCTACCAAGCGAAAGGGCACAAAATTTAGTTGCTATATCATAGATTGATGATGCCTCTTTGTTGCTAGACCAGGCCTTACAGGGAATGGAGAAACCCTTGCACACATTCCTTTCAAAAGCTAGATGCGTGAAATATAGAAAGCCTTAATCAGATCCAATTACAGGAATTTGTTAAATGAAATTTTTGTAGAAAATAAAGCAATCCCAAGTTGCACTTAAAAGCAAATTCCTGTAATTTTCCTGTAATCCCCAGGCAATCATCTGTAATCATCACATCAACAAACTGTACACAGATTTTCATCTTGACATGAGACTGTTAGGCCTAGGTCCATTGACACATACATATTTTTGTTTGACAAATCAAGTACTGTCCTAAATGAAGCATTCAAAAAAGTAGCGACGCTGTCGAAATGTATGAAGCAAATTCTGGTACAGTAGTAGTTGTGAAATAGATTTTGACAAAGACACTATTTAGTTTAATACTTGTTTGAAGAACTGTTGAAAAATAAGAATGAAAGAAATTATATCAAGCCTTTGAGCTAAACTAGTGAATTAAAGACCCAGCTAACGACCTGGAAGGATGTCCGCAAACATAGATACATACAAAATTTTAAAATATTCGTCAAAGTAATGTATGTCTTTCCAACTTTTCAAAAATTACTAATAAACTTAAGGTTCTGTAGCCTACACTTTCTATTTTGAACTATCTACTGAGCGCTATATTTTTGTTGGCAAAGGAATCTGTAATTATGCAAAGTATGGTGAAGACTTTGAGAATGTTCTGCATTCTACGTGCACCACCACATCATTCTACGAATTCTTCGTACATAAAAACAGGTCTGACCAACATTATAGCCAATGACATTAAATATTAATACTTTTTTACCATTTGTACTCTAAAAGAAATGAAATGAAGAGAAATTTGAAATGAAGATCAAAAAAGGCATTACTGGCAAAACAGATTTGTTTTCAGTTAAGTTGGTATTGAAGAATGGTATGACAAAAAATGCTTCCTGTTGGTCACAGCATTACTGGCCCTACATGAGGTCAAAACATTGCAAAGTGCTGAAGCCTATCACTGCATGTGCATGCATTTGGTTTTTAAAAGCTATTGATAAGATGTATCTGTACAGTACATAGACTATATTCTGGAATAGTGATCTCTAATAAACGGTTGCAAGTTAAATAGAAGAACAATGAAAACTTGTTTGACAGGAATAGAATTTAGGCCTTTAGGTATATAGGCAACATAAATTAGCATATCTTATAGTTATGTTTTCATTCAAACATCTTTAAGAGTTGTCATTGAAATTGAAAAGAAGTGTTAAGAACAGTTATATAACAATAAATAAAAACCAAAGTTGATTGATAATTGAATCACCAGGGAAATAAGATCTGGCGAGTCCAGTTCAGATTTTTCAGACCCATTTTTCGGAAGCTGTGACTATTATTTGACATACCTGATGAAGAACTACATTCGTATCAGGCATGATATAATGTGGAAACTTGCAAAGTGACGAAAACGTAACAGGACACCTCTCCAGAGCAAATTTTTCCTGGTCACAGTCAATGCAATGAGCTGCACCACAAAAGACGTCATCCCTTAGATAATGTTCCCTAACAACTCTTACAATGCCCCCTCTTCTTGTCTTTTTGACGAAAATCTTTGTTTTTAGCATTTTAATCCCAATCGATCAACACGTTTCCCGCTTCAACTTTTTGCTCGCCTAGGCCATAAGCCTCGTTCCAACGTTGCCCATATAAGTTACCGAGATAGTTACCGTACCGAGTATTAAGCGCGGTTTAGCGCGTTATGCGTTCCTTTTGTGTGTGCTGCGAGAAAAGACACACCAGTTTTCAAAAGTTTATATTTCGGAACAAAGGAAAGCTATTCTTCTCACAATTAAAAACAACTTTCTTCGACACTTTGTAATGTAGTAAGTCTTTCTTTTATAAGAAATTCAGAAACTTAAAAAATTGTGCTCATTTTAGTGGGTTAATAAGAACAAAATATTAAAATCAAGAACAGAAGATGAATATAATCGAAGAATATCGTGTTGTAAATTTACGTATTAGGTAGGACTGATCTAACCCGCTGTCAACTAAACGGTGAACAAAGCCAGGTTAATTGAGTGTCAATGCATTGCTCGAATATCTGAAATGTTAGTTATTCATTTTAATATTTTGTTCTTAGTTAACCCACTAAATGAGCACAATCTTCTTAGAGTTTCTGACTTTCTTATAAAATAAAGACTTACTACATTGGACCTTTCGTTCGGTATAAATAAAAAACACACCCGGAAAATGTAAATAATTATAAAAGTAATTCTTTTTCTCGAGGTTTGAGTGACTTAAGGATGGAATAGACTCAGGAGCTTCAATGAAGATGCCACGCAGAGGCATCGAGCGCATTGTTGTATTACTAGTTTTGCCTTTTGTGTTTTAATGATGTTTGTAATGTGAAATTTGAATGTTGCCATTAGTCCTGTGGTTCGTTACCATGTTATCCACATTCCATGTCATTGCATCATGCCATTACATCATGCCATCTATGTGTTTCATCATGTTATCTACCCATGTGTTGTCATCAGTTCTTTTGAGTAATTATCGTGTTTGCGTTATAGGCTGTGTGTTTCATGTGATTGTAGTTTAGTCGTTTAGAAGTTGTCGTGAAGTGAAGTTGGTCGCCAAGTTTAGCTGTGAAGTTAGGACGCGTATAGGTTTTGCTGTTTAAGAAGTCGTTAGTCGTTGTTTTATACATTATCGCCGTTGCTGTTCTGAATTTGATCTTTCTTGTGTTTAATCTTGAACTCACGCAACTGTAGAGAAAACGGCAATCTCTACAGCATGAGAAAAATGTGGAAACGACACAGACCCTTGAGCGAAGATGCCACGCAGCGGCATTGAGCAAGTTAGAAATTAATGTAATAATTATAATTATTTGCATCCTCACTTATATAAGCGATCGGCGCAGCAAAATTATAACAAGACTAGAGAATGTGTACCTTAGTGAATGTGTACTTTTAGTGGATGTGTCGCTTTAGTGGATGTGTAATCTTGTTATAATTTTGTTGCGCGGATTGCTTATATAAGTAAGGATGCAAATTGGGCTCTGCTTACATACTAACGGATCTCCGTACAACCAATTCAGGTCCTAATAATTATTATATGTATTTTAAACGCGCTCGATGCTGCTGCGCAGCATCTTTCCTTAAAGGGTCTGTGTCGTTTCCATTTACTTAATTCACTGAAACCTCAAGAAAAAATATTAAAGTTATTACATGTATTTCTAACGCGCTCGATGCTGCTGCGCAGCATCTTCGCTCAAGGGTCTGTGTCGTTTCCACAATTTTTTCATGCGCTCGATGTCACTGCGTGTCATCTTCGCTGAAGCTCCTGCGTCTTTTCCATCCTTAAGTCACTGAAACCTCGAGAAAAAGAATTACTTTGATAATTATTTACGTTTTTCTGCTGCGCTGCGCCTCCATTCCTGCCCAATCTTGCCTCGAATGAGTGGATTTTGATATAGGTCCTCAAATCCGTGTAGTTCCAGCTCACTTAGTTCTAAGGTCCTTTCCTGACAAACTCCGTGCATTACTGCACGATGAATCCACAATCAACTTGAGAGCTGTCATTGCGATCACGCATCAGTTGACATTTGAAAGATACCAGAACAAATATCCTGTTGACATTCCTTTGTCTTGTTGTAGTGGGTAAACAACATTTGACACAATCGGGAAGGTAGGCCAACAAAAACGTTCGAACTTTATTGGCTCTTACTTCAAAATTCCAAGAAATTTTATGTGAATAAAACGACATAAAGCAAGCAGGCCTTCCAGGCTTTGGTCTAGAGAAAGAATGTTTTGAAAAAACGCAATTTGCTGCAAGCAAGATCGGAAGCAGTATGGCGGAAGGGCCTTTGAGAAGAGAAGATGGAAATTCATTTTAGATCGAAGATGGCGAGCCCGTGAGAAGTAAGTTTACAAAATAAAATAGGTTTGACACTGCTCAGGTAGTGGGGGCGTCACCCTAAGGGTGAATGGAGGGGGGAAAGAAAGAGCGCTGGCCGTAATTTAGGGCAGCTCAAAACAAAGGATTTCGTTATACAAACATACATACATACAAACATTTGCGCGTTATGATATAGATGTCAAAAAAAGTAGTGACGATTTTTAATGGCGGCTCGCGCAATACGGCTAGTGGGGCTAAGCCCCACAAAGGATTGTTAAGAGAAGTATTTCATGATCTTGTCTATTTTATTATATTGTTTACTTGATTGCAGTAAATGCAATTACCAATTTCGATTGTTTGCTGATATATCGAAACTTCCATGGCTTTACTAATTACGTAACTCAAAAGAATTTCCTGCTTTCCACCAGTCTGTTGTTTTGTAACCGCGGGTCTGTTGAATAATGAACAATTCGTATGTGCACCCTAATCTTTTTCTCGCGCTTTGGGGCTAGCCCCAAATCGAATCGA
This sequence comes from Chrysaora achlyos, assembly GCA_015164055.2. Lineage (NCBI taxonomy): Eukaryota > Metazoa > Cnidaria > Scyphozoa > Semaeostomeae > Pelagiidae > Chrysaora > Chrysaora achlyos. The sequence continues at coordinate 5,447 of WUAR02085563.1, forward strand.
AATTGACCAATGAGACTGTCTGCTTGCATGGCCTTTTGTGACTCCTGCTGCTTTTTGATTGGCTTCTTGCTCTTTGTGACGTAGGAATTTTGGGCTAGTTCAAACTATCCAATTCAACTCTTAAAGGTGTCTTTTGATGTGTAGGCTAGCTAGGTGCATTGTGAAATTTATTTGATAGCCGAATCATTATCGAGACAAAACGTAGTTTTATCTTCAAGTTCATCATCACATGTTGTCAATCTGGTAAATAAAAGTTTTGGAAATACGAAAATTAAATAGATTGAAATACATTCTTGGTACTGGCATGAATAAAGATGAAAATTTGATCAAAACTTCGTTTTCTTGACGTTCTTTTGAAAAAAAAGCTAGAAGTGAAAAGGTCTTCCAGATGAAATTTTCTTTATACAGAGTATGACATCACTTTCACATGTAAATTCAGTTATGACGTCATTTGCCCCACCTACAAATGTGACCACGAGCCACCACTGAAGATTTTGCTGTGCTGAACTATCAACCGGGAGAAGTGGCAAAAACAAGCGCTCCATGATTGGGATCAGTTACATCAGCTGCCAAGGATCCCAGTATGCGAAGGCCCTGGGCTAGATTTATCATAATTGATCGTAAAGATTTCTTCAGGTACTCTTCGGGTCAATTTTTATGCCCGGAACATTTTCTCCAAGTGGCCTTTACACGTGCGTTCTCCTCTCTTCCTGGATTTGAGAATAAAAACAACAAGCCATGTCTTCGCCGCGACAAGTTCCTTCGACCCACAAAAAAAACATTGTCCTTACGATGTCAACAACCAAATAATCTGGGCATTTTTAGGAAAGGGTTAAGGTGGGTATCAGAATCCGAAAATCCAATAATAGCTGCATAACCAGAGAAAGTTTTAAAACAATATTTGCAATTCAGGCTGAGCCCCTTAAATAGATTATCGACAGAGAAGGCTGCCCTAGATTGTAAGGTAGAACTAGCCTTTCTACTTTTTGCTTTGCAAGCAGACCCAATTTTAAGAAGAAACTTTACTGACCCTTCTATTCTACTGCAAAGATATTTAATGAAAAACTTCTATGCAATGGAAGAACCAATCAAGTTCACTTCATCTGTGGTACTTGCCCATTATCAAACGAAAAGCATTAATATCTGTTGCTATATATTTATATTCATTATTATCTATAATAATAATCTGTTCAACCTTTCAGAAAATAAAAAGTGATGGTATAGATGAAAGGAGTGCTCTGTGTCTTGCTGGAAATGTATTATTCAGCTTTGCTGTTCACACTGCAGGTTGCATCACGCAGCAACATCTTGCTAGTTCTCAGACACAATAATCTTGCAAAATATTCTACAAAGACATATTTTCGAAAACAGAAGCAATTCATTTTTTCTGCAGTTATTCATCACTAGGAATTGTACAAGAAGACCAGGTTGACATCTGTCACAGTTATACCCGAAAAACAGGACTATAAATATATATATAACGAAAACAAGTTTTGTCTCTTTTTCATTGAATGGAAGGTTCTTTATCCCTTAAAACCATTTTTCAAGTTAGTTAGGATTTATGTAGGCTTAGGTAGGCCCCTAGCACTCAATAATTAACATTTAGTTAGGGTACTGTACTTAGCCTAAAAACGGAATTTAAAAAGTAGGCTAGTATCCTAACCAATTTTTCAGAAGTTGATTATTTCAGTTTGTTAAAGTATATAACATGTATTCAATTAAATTGACTACTTTTTGCTGCATAGACTTTTAACGGAATGATAGTTGTTTTCTTCTTCTAATGAAATCGAGCCTACTGATAACAAACATGGCACAGTAGGCCGGACAAAACGCTGAGTTTACGCCTGTGGAAAACCTTGCAACAAGATGCCATCCTTTTAGAAATATTTATTTAATATTTATTCAACAACAGAAGTAATTTATTTTACTTTGGAGGCCAAAACCGACTCCTAAACTGTTATAATACAGCAATTAGTTACTTTTCGAAAGTTTAATGTCAATTTTCGTGTTCAGCACACTCGAATCTGTCGAATTCATCAATGACAATTTTCGTGTCATATACACTTTAAGGATAGAATATAAATTCCAACTTGAGGTCCTCCTTCCAGTTGGAGGTATGGGCACGACTTAACAAGTCTACGAAGTTTTCCGTGTCTAACAAAAATGTCTCTACTTGGAGGGTAGTGTCCATGTTCTAAGTCTGGTTGTTCAAGGTACGGAGCAAGCACAGAAGACTTTAACCCCGAAATCTGCTGTGTGTCCTTGGAATTTGGACTCTCAGATTCAAGTGAACAATCAGGTTTAGAAGCACGAGGACTGTGCACGTGCACAGCAGCAGGGCACGCGGATATACCTTGCGAGTTGGCAGCTTAGTCGAACCAGAGATTAGCTACCTGGGAGGCAGTAAATTCAGCGGCACTTTCAAAAACCTGACGATCAGCATCGTTCGATGCACGAATTTGCCCTAATATGGCATTAAAAGGCAAATTGGCGAAGTCACGCATGGAGTGAATGACAGCAGTGGTGTAAAAATATCTATTGTTGTATGGTATGTCACTCAATGCGTCAACGCCTGGAGAGAGAGATGCCAACATGCCTGTTGTTTACAAGCCATCCGTGGGAATGGGGCGACTAGGACGACATTTGGGGTGGCTGGGTACAGAGAAGGGAGGCATGGGTTTACCCGAAAGACGTACCATGCCGGAAAGAGCAGAGAGCTCAATGGGCCCGCTAAGGGTATGGACCCCGGGAAAACCATATTCTCTTCCAGCCACAAGGGACCCCCAAAAAGCGACGACCCCACCAATGATGTAGAAAGCATCAAGCAAATGGTAACGAAGTTAAGACCCTTATGAAGGGAAAGAGGCTCATACGGCGGTAATGCATTGCAGTCAAAAGGCATGTTACATTTGCTACAGAAGCGTTAACATTGCGAGACGAAGGCGATATACGTGAAAATGCGTCTAACGGATTAGAATCGTGACACTGAACTTCGAACTGAAGTTTAGAGTCAGCGAAATACACTTTGAGCTCACGAGAGCGAATGCGAGCATCGGTCATACGTAAATGATTTTGCCCAAATAATATAGGCCAAGATAAATTAGGTACTACAAGCATGGTAAAAGTAGCGTTATGACCGTTTTCGAAGACGATAGGAACTTGCATACTTCCTACAGCCTTGAGAGACGCCGAGGGGTTTGCAACGGAGACCGAAATAGGCTGCTCGAACCGTGCAAACTTGAGGTTAGGGCGTTTTTGAAGGATCGTGTCAGTGTGTTGTTGGCTGACAAGGGACACAGAGCAGCATGTGTCAAGGGGCAAATGGAGAGAAACCCCAGCAGAAGAAACGGAGCACCACAAATTTTTTCTCTTCGCAAGGTCTAAATTCGAAACACTTAAATCAGAGGGTAAGGATACCAGGGCGGGCATACCGTAAAGAAAGTCTTGCGAAGTACAGGTGTATGCGTGGCTACATGCCCCTTTCGTTCTTCAGCAAGAACATCACGAATTAATGAACGTATATCAGATTTAGAATCGCTAGTGAAGCGATCCAAGTTCTGGGTTCAGCAGAGAGAGAGATCAGAGAGGAAATAATACACGTGTTTTCTTGTTTGACTGATATCAATTCTGAATCTCAAGTTCACAGATTTTACCTTATAATATGATATCACGGTTGGATACTGTCACCGGATATAACATGGTCAGAAACAGGTATAACAACAATAAGCTAGAATTAGGGCGTGCAGGGGTTTGGGTGTGCGTTAAAGCCTATTGCAGACTACTACAACGAAAACTATTGCAGAGGTTACATTTGTGCAAATATCCACGTTTGCATTTACCGTTTGAAAGCATACAATTAGGCTTATCATACCTGTTATAATTCAAACAAAGTTCACCTGTGGTATTGTCTCTGGGTGGCCTTTGGTTAATTTGCTGCTGATTTGGCTTCGCGGTAACATGCAGGGCTTCCGGGGTGGGCGGTGATGATGTAGTTGCAAGACTTCTTGATTCGAAGCGTTCTGCTGTTTCAAAAGGGCTGTTAGAGACTTGAAGTCGAATTCTCGGCTGATGATATCTTTTGTGAGAGAATCTCGTAGCTTAATGGCAAAGGCATGGATGAGTTCGAGTTCCTCGCCATCGGACGTTTTATGAATCCCAAGGATGAGTTTTTCAAGGGAATGTTGCAGTTCACAAAACCGGTGGGCGAAGGCTGACACACTTTCATTCGGTTGCTGTCGCACGATGTAGTAGGAAGAGAGCAAGTTTCGAATTTGTCGGTCTTTGGGTACGCCCAGTTTGGCTTGTAAGAGTTTCGGTGCATTAAGGTAGAACTGTTCATATTGTTCTGAATTGGGGCTGTGGGGAAGTTTCTTGAGGGTTTCTTCCTCGTAGGAACAAAGAATATCGAATGCTGTAGCATCTTTTCGGCATTGTTGTTTCTGGTAGGTGAGAAAGTGTTTGGGGTGAACAGCAGAGGAGTTGATTACATGAGAAAATTGTTCTAAGAAGCGATCTAAATGTTCAATACCTGTGAATTCTGGGAGTGTGAGATTCGGCAGGCGAAGTGAAGCTTGTGATGGTGCAGCTGAATGGGTTGTAAGTTCTTTTACTGCGTTGGTCAGTGAGGTAATTTCCTCTGAACGGGCCTTGATGGTGGCATTCTGTTCCTTAACAACGGCTGCGAGACCTTGAATGAGGCCAAGAGTTTCTTCAGAGGTGGCCATGAGAAATTACGAGTTTGGGTCCTCCACCAGTTGTAAGAGGCGCTTCAGTACTTATAATAAAGGTTCGCTTGGCAGAACGAGGTACAGAAAAACGAGGGAAAGAAAAACATATCACATTTTCTCTATCTCATCAATCGGTTACATTGACAGAGATGAATCAAGTCTCCTTTACATTGCATTACATTCGTATTTATATCCTATGTACACGTGATTACTAATTACATACTGTGCACGTGATGTTGATGTTATGTTACAATCCTGTTACAAACGGGGTGGGGGGGGGTTCTTTCATAGTGAAGGTACCTGGGGATGGGCCGCGCAAGAGGGTGCAATTTTTCGGGCTCCTGGTTTAGCCAAGGGTATCATATTTGTCAATGTTGGTCAAGGGAACGGTAATTCTTTCTGCAAAAGTAGTTTTGGACATTGCGCAAAGTATCACTTTCTTAAGTTGTCGTTGTGATCTTCTGCTTCTTTCAATTTCATTAGTAAATTAGTCTAGCCAAGGGTATCTTCTTTGTAGAAATTGGTCTAGGCAAGGATAACATTCTCGTAGCAAATTCGTTGCTTCAGGCGTTGGCTGTATGATAATTTGTTGATCTTTATGTGCAAGATGCTTGGTGGACATGTCTCCCGACCATCTCGACATCGCGGTTGCCGTGCATAGTAGACACCCAGCAGAATGGAGAACCTCTGGCGGCTTGTAGCGACTCCTTTTACTCCAAGAAAGGCTCGAAATATATTCATTTAAATTTAAAATAACTAGAACAAAAATTTGGGGAGAAATGAGCAGTAAAGAGTTGCTTCTATAGAATTTATTAAATGTTAATATGTAGGCCTATATAGGTTTCAGACCATTTTGTCCTGGATAATAATTTGGAAGAAGGAAAACCAAGAAGAAGAGACCAGTAAAATTCAGGCAACAACTTCTTAATTTTTTCACAGCATGTGCGAGATTCAATAAATAGTGTAAAAACTTTCACATCTAAATTTTTTATAATTTTTCTAGAAACTCAATTACTGAAAAAAAACGACGACAAAACAAAAGGTATAAAAGATGAGTCTATAAAGACCCAAACTTGAAATTCAACCAGAAATAAAATTCAAATGTTACAAGTTTATCATTAACACTAATGTAGTAATAATACTCTTGAAATGATATAAAATCGATTGGAACAAACATTGACAAATTCAAAGTACAGACTAAAAAAGAAGGGGAAACCCATGTGACCGAAGGAGTGACATGCCGAAAACTAAAATCTTGGAATATGAAAATAAACGATTTCTCCATACGGAAAATCACCGAATATTTTTATATATCTATGGTATCTACGTTTTTAGCCGTGAAACGCAATGCCTAGGTCAGTGGGATCGTTCACGTTTCTGGTCAACGCTTTGCGAGAAGTGTTCGATTTCTCATCTGCGATTCTTACTTTCTAAGGAACAATAACCAATGTAACTAGTTGCGAAAGAAAAATGTCTTTTCACAATCCCGCAACAGAAATCGCTTGACGGGTCAACAACTCGCTCAAGAAGGGTTCTCGATTTTACAAATCATATTGGGAAAGCATTGAAGTTGAATAGGGCTCAAAAACAAGGTAATTTATAAATTATAAATAAAACTAAATCATCACAGCAAACTGACATGCACGCCAATAATAGACATTTGTTATTCTTCTTTGATATCTTCAGACCATCCTTCGTATGGAATATCAATGGAATCATCACTTGGATCCCAAATAACACTCAAGGGATCAACTGGACTGTGGCTAACTGCTTTATCTTTGCAAGATCTGCAGTCTGGTACACTGAGATCGAGACCAAGCAAACTGCGGGAAATTTGACTATCATCTGCAGAGTAGCCGCGACTATTGCTCCAGATAGATGGACGAATACTCGGGGTCGCCCAAGAGCCATCCTAAACGAGGAAAAGTATACATAAAGGTGTGTGCAGGGGCGAAAGTAGTAGGCAAGAAAATGTCGATTAAACAAATAACTGACTAAGCGTTGAATAAGTTAGAAGGACACTGTTGGCACCAGACTCAGTGTCTGTTTTATAGAGATGTCTGTCATATGTGTTTACTTACAGTCAAAGTAGGAAATCGCACAGAACCAATATGACAATACAATATGTTAACAAAAGGTAAAGAACATCACAGCTTACTGTTCGATTAAGTTCATTGATAGCTGAGTCACCAGACCATGGATTATTTACGGCTTCAGCTGCAGACGGATGTCCAAATGCATTGTATTGAGGCTCGAACAACTAAAAGAGGAATAGAAAAGCTGTCCAGCATTCTTCCGGATAATGCATGATACTGAAATGAGGATCGATTTTTAGAAGTGCTAGCTAGGCACACTTTTGCTGTTCACATGGATAGAAAGGAGTACCGAAAGGCACTGCTTGTAATTCTCAAGAAAATAGATGTAAACAAAATCAAAAGAAGTAAACATAAATGCAAATAAAAAATTTGCTCTGCTTATTCGCTACATAGATAAGGGCATCAACGTACACTCACATCAGCCCTGTTTGGTTTGCTGGTAGTCGGCTGCGGCATCAAAACGCTGTAGCGATCAGAATGAAAAGTTCTGTGCCTAAGCTTCGCAGTTAGCTCGTCTTTGAAAGTATCATCTTTGAAAGAATCCCATCCTCGTCTGTCAGAATTGCCACTGCTGAGACTGGAGTTATCAATACCCCAGATATCTGATATTCTATTGGAACGGGTGAGACCAGGAGGTGGTTGAATCACGCCAGTTTTCCTATTTTCGGGCCATTTTGAACTGACTGAGCCATTAAAGAATGCTGCTTTTGACCTTCGCATCGATTTGGGAACGAATTCTTTGCTGGCGGGGTCAAGTTCTGTTTTGTTCACTCTGTCCTTCATGGGCCATAGTCTAGTTCCGGGTGCTTTCCTTAACTGTTCGAATTCATCCATCATCGGTTTCTTAGTTGCTCGAAGACTGCTCAGATTATCGTAGTAAAACATGGAATTACTGGTCTGGGTATCGGTATGAGGTACAGCAGGAGGCTTAGGTTTGCTTTCGGATTTAGTTTCTCTACCAGGATGGATACCAACTGCAAGACGGCGTATGTAAGCACTCCAAGATTCAGGTTCAGTTGGGCTCCTGCATTGTTTGTTTATGGGAGAAGAATGACCTGAAGAGCTTCTTGAATCATCCCGAGGTAGAGGGGAAGGCGTACCCCTGCTTAACGATGAGTTCTGGCCTAAAAACAAAGAAGTACATCATTTCCCATAGAGTTATTATAAAATGAAGCAAAAAATAGCAAGAAAAATGTATTTGATAATACTTTCATATATACCTTGGTTAGAGCCTAGAAACTTGATTGGATTATCGTTACTAACAATGCTGCTGTAACTACTGCTCCTGCTGCTTTCACTGAGGGACTCTAAGGACGTTGGCGTGCTTCCAGCCGAAGATGCTTTCTCCAATTTTGCTTTACTTTTCTTATTTTTTGATCCGATGCTTTTTTCTAGTGCTGCTTCCACTACTGCTGCTGCTATTGCATGGGGGGATGTGGGAATGTCCGTTATCAACTTGCCATTAGAGTCATAAATAACCTACAAAACAATTTTACCCATTCAAAACCAAAATCTAGCCTACAACTGTGTTTTAGGGACCTTCCTGGGCTTTAAATGTGAACACACAGTTTTCATAATCGATTCTACACACAGATGGAAATTGTATAAGTTCAAGGGGAAAGTAAAGGGAAACAGTGAACAAAAAGGTTGTTACCTTAGCACCTGGCTGAGTGTTATGCTGCAAACTTCGTCTTCTTGGAGGAGGTTCTGTTCGTTTTGAATGGTCACTTTTTGTCCTCGACAAAGCTTCAACCTTGTGCCCTTTACCACTGTCCCTCATATCAGGCTTTGGTCCGGAAATTTGTATTTCATCAAGTCTATCAAGAGAGCCACTGTAACCAAGGTTATTATTAAACGGTGCCGGTTCAACTTTATTGCCCTTCCTCAGGAATTTCTGTGCCTTGGATTCGACTTTTGTAAAACTGCTATCATTAGGGATAGATTCGACCAATTCGAAATCTCTTAGTTTCATGCTTGGCTGTGACTCGTAAACAATAGGTTGTTGCTGTTGCTTCTTCGTTTCCTTAGGTTCCTTTCTTTGTACAGATTTAACTTTCTTTTTCTGTTTTGTCACATTGGTTCTATTGATGCCGGGTTCTAAGATAGAAAATTCTTGGATAACCACATTTGAAGCAGATTCTTCATATACACGAATGTCTGTGTTCTGTCTGCGAATCTTGGCGTCCTTATCGGATTTTCTATGTTTTCCATGTTTGTGGGCTTCATTTTCCTTATTCTTTCCTTTTTCATAAATAATTGCAATATTTGATACCATATTTTCAATACTTCCAAGGTCCTTCTTTTTCGCCTTTTTATTATCTGTATAATTGTCTTTCTTTTCAGGTTCATTTGGTACTTCCATGATGGTCTCTGAAGATGGTGTCGAAGTTGCGCTTTTCAAGGACGTTTCTGATGTAGTACTGCAGAAAGATGACGATCTGGATCTCGAAGCGATCAAAGGTGTTGCCTCACATGAAGGGCGTTTTTGTAAAGTCAAATGCAGGCCATTTGATTTGCCCATGGCTTTCAAATCAGACGAGTCTTTCTTTTCTGGGGTTCTACGAATACGATTTTCTAATCATGATGTTTGATAAGTTTCAAAATAAATTTCAAAGAAATATTTAACAGACGGCGACCAGCAAGTTGAAAAGAAGCCGCATAGAAGTACGTCACTTTAACAGTTCAAATATTTAAGTCCTTAAAACAAAAATATTCAAGTCAAGGTAGCTTTGGATGAAGAAAACTCAAACTAATGTAGCGCTTATATTGCAAACCAATGTATCCTTATCATTTATTGTTTAGAAAGACCCATTTAGTACAGTGGATGGAAAATAATAATCAAACAGCATTGCTAGATGTACTGACGTACCTTAATTATCAAAATGCTACGAACACAGACTTACTTTGATTTAGGGCCAACAATAGAATTCAAATTGAAAACAGTACCAGGTGTATAAATCTCGGACACTCGGCCAACTTTAACGGCACCAGAATACGGTGAACCAAATGTACACTGCAAAACATACTTTTGTGCATCGATGTAAGCTCCAAAGATCACAACGAAGAAGACAATCGACATCACAAGTGCTGCAATTATATGCAAATAGGGTTCCCAAAATGGTCGTGGCAAGGAAGACGCGCACAGGGATAACAGATGATGTGGAAGCGTGGCAAGCAGTGTGAACTCAAGTGCAGTGTTCATTGATGATATCAGTCTTAGTGTCCTAACCAAACGTGACATCGTAAAATCTGGAGTGAAACTGGAAAATCAAAATATAAATATAAAATTATTGAAGAACTTGAATATACGAAGACGGAAAAATATCTTGGTACTACAAAAGCTCTCGATAAATCACCCTCAAGTCACCCTCAAGTTGGAGGCGGGTGAATTAAGGTTAGCATAAGATCCAAATGTCCCAATAAGATTAAGAATCATACGTTATATCCAGTTTCCGTGATTCGTTCGGTTGAAGTGTAAACGGTCCACAATTTAAAATTCTAAATCCATATCCATTGCATTCATAACCATTAATATTCATCGATGAGATGTGCAGAGGAAGCTGTCCAATGTTTTTCGCTGTGAATGACCTTTTCACTGTAAATGATGGGAACGTCCGGGCTTTAGCAGTTGATTCTATAAAAACAAATTCAAACATTTCAAAACCATTGCTAAATTTAGAATACAGCTACTACGAATACATTTTTATATCAACCAGCGTAAAGAAGCTTCAATTCACATTCCATCCTACCTAATTTTAATACCTTTCATCCTATCCTATCCTTCCATCCCATACACCTAATTTCCATTTTTTCCATCTAAGCTCTTTCCAAAATAACTTTTCATAAAAATTTTTCACAAACGAATCTGATTTTATAAACCAGTTTACTTACTGTTGCAGTCACTCAGATGATTTGATTTTAATTCAAAAAGGAGCAACGAATCTAAGCTTGATTTCTTGTCATTTATTGTCAACTGTCCACGCGCTCCTTGACCTTGTATGACTACTAGCTCAAGAATAGTAAGATTATTCCTAGATAAAAAAGCAAGTGATTAAAAAATTAGAACAATTTAAGAAACAACCAGCAAGTCATCAAAGACACAAAAAAGAACACGAAATCATTCTCACAACCCATCCTTGTGTTGCTTCAACGATTTCAAAACCATTATGGAATAGAGGAAAATATGATGCCACTAGGCATACAATAGCTGGTGGTGCAACTGCTGAAAGAAAATAACTTAGATGTAAAAATATAATTCGAAATTAAACTAGTTTCCAGGTCAAGACAATAGCTGTGTTGTAGGGCAAGAACATAGATAACACATTAACAGTAATATATATTTGAATGACATTTAAGCAAAATACAGATAAGTTATATTAGTATTCTCACCTAACAACCATGATGGATGTTTTCAGTTTATCGTCGTCTGGTTTAAAACCAATATTGACGACTGCCTTTGATCTACGCTTCAGAAGTAGAGAAACTGTATTGGGAGCAGGGATGATACCGAACTTGGAATGAAGAAGGCTTCGTTCATGAGAGTTCCCCTGTGAAGTAAGGGACAAAATAGAAGAATGTATATATTTATACATTAATCTGGATTATATGTCATATGGAGAGGGGAAAAGTAGCGAATCGCAGATGTACTAAAGACTAGACATCACTTATACTGTCACTCCGAGTTTCCCGCTTACGTGATCAGCACGGAATTAAATAAAGAGTGTCTTACAGACTCAAGTGCGTCGTATATACATACATATACATATACACTTTTTATATATACATATATTACACAAGAACAATTTAAAAAGCGTAGAAAGGGGACAATACAACTAATACGGACGGGCAATTTAGGAACAAAAAGTCTTTCTGATACGAAATCATCTTTATTTAGAGAGGGAAGACTAAACCAATAACATAAAATTACCGAAACGTCAGCAAGAGAAAATGCAGAATGCCCATTCAGCTCAATAGAAAACGAATCTTCTTCAAGTCTACAGAGTACAGGAGACATGTTAGTAGCATCAAGTCAAATGAGTTTGTGCAAACTAAATTTATACTAAACTTTATATTTTTAATATTACAATTGTAAATAGAATCCTGTGACAAAACGAGAAGCGCAGAAGGAAATCTCTTACTGCAATGGAAAAAAATCAAGACTTCATCGCCGAAAGCGAAAAACCTGATGATTTCGTCAAACAAGGTTGAAATGTCGGAGTAACATCCAAAGTAAGATTCCAGCAACTTTCCTGTAATGCTGAGTAAGCGGCACCCACTTTTAAATACAGTGTCACTTAATGACTGATATTCACTGCTAAGTGAATTAAATTCATTAAATAGCTTGACAATCATTGCTGCCATAAAGAATTAAATATAAAAATATTTGACAGTGTACCTATCAGACACAATGTCCATAGCCCCCTGCGGGTGAGGGTACTGCAACAGGGGTAAAACCTGGACTAGAACAGGTACATCTGATGGATTTGTCAGCACAAGCTCCTGCTGCGTATAGTTTTCTATATGAGTTGGAGGAAATCGAACTGACTGCTCCACCAGAGATGGCCAAGTTAACGAAGCTTGAACAGGTACTGAGAAATTTTTTAAGATCTCCGACTTAACAATTAATGAAGAATTGATTCTGAAAGAAAACATGGATAAACTTATATAGATGCTATTGGTATCATTAATGGACTGTGCCACCTAAATTGGCGCCAATTTTTATTTACTTTTATCTTTGACTCTATTCTAACAGAGATTCTAGTCTAAGAGAGATTCTGTAAAATAGCTTGGGAGGAACTGATACTTTACACAAAATGTACGTTTGATTGATAAAGCCGGTTTACACGGTTGGGATTAAGGCATATCATATTAATACAAGCCACAAGAATACCACTATCAAGTCAATGCATGAAATTATAGTGAACCGCTGTTTTTGTTGCATCAAACTGTTTATTTCAACCTACTAAGCAACCAGACCGTGCGGGTAATACAAACAGGTTAAAGAATAAAGAAATGAAGGAGGTTCGTACTTTGCTTGTTTTGCCTCTTTTAAAGCCTCCCATTTTCCTTTCATTTTTTCGAGCAATTTGAGATCTAATTCCCATGTTTCACCAGGCAAGGATAAACTTAGTATCCAGTCAGCACAGTTTTCTATAAAAAACGACATCTTAAAGCATAGAAAAATATATATATATATATTATCTAATACGTTGGTACAGTTAAAAAAGAGCAGAAAATGAAAGGAAATTCTACAATATCAGATATGCTTGGGAAGTAACTGCTCTAGCTCAAACACGCTTGATTGACAGCTTGATGACGTACAGTTTCTTTTCTTTCCAATCGCTCATGTACTAACTTACCCTTCTTAATCACTATGAGTAACTCTTGGACATTTCACAGTTAATCTCCTTACAAATGCTTACCGCTTTCCTCTCCTGATTATAGCGAAGCAAACTTACCATCTTGGGTGTGGCAGAGACATAAATAGCATTGTGCATCGCTACCACGAGATGGATTCATTCGCAGCCAACCAATCTATAAAAATATTACACAAATTTGAGCTGTTATTTCAGAATATATCTCATAAAAACAGGCAAAGTATTTGTTCATTTAACCATGTAATGGACAAGATAAATACCACGTGTCACAGTAATGTGATTGGCATACCAATACCACCTTAATTCAACCCAATAGAGTACTAAAGCCAATACGTCACGTTTCCCTGGCAACCGATTTTCTGTTCTAAACAAACTTTTCAACATGGCGCTTACGATTACTTCTCTGCTTACTTTCTTCAAAAATGAACAGAAATCTATCTCGAGGGGTGAAAACCATTACAAATCGAAGCATGTCAAAGGAGTTATGAAGGTCCACGCAAGCATCAAACCTAAATGATCATATTATGTAAAAAATATATAGAAATAACAAAGATTATCACATACATATAGGAACCATGTAAGTGTTTTCAAAGAAGTGAACCCCCCACCCTATTGAAAAAATATTACATAGCTAGGCATATAGACTATAATATTTTATTCTATTTATCTTTTCTCATTATCATCAGTTAGATTTAATAAAAAGCTATGAATGAACAAAGCTGGAGCGTGACTACATTTGAAGCCACCTCTTGGACATGCACATTCAGTTGATTTGATTTCATTCTTGTCACCCAGGTAGACCTTAAAAATTTGTATTTATATGTTTTCAGTTTTGACAATCAGACAGTTTTCAGTCAAGATGGCAATTAAATAGAGTGAACCACAAAATCAACAACTATTATATTACGAATTGATAACAAATATCACTATTTTCCTATTATTTTTTATTTTATTTTTTATTTAAATTGGTGTCTAGACCGAGATGGCCTCTAACCATTATATTTTTGATAAAAAAAAGTATTTTATGAAATTAAGAAATTAATACAATTGTACAGCTAATAATTATACTATTATATGGAATGTATAACCTGAGTTGCACTGACATAGAATGCAATCGGAAAAAGACAAAAGACAGACACTCCATCAAATAA
>WUAR02086674.1:0-19792 GCA_015164055.2 Chrysaora achlyos
ATGTCATCAAAGGCTGCAGTTTCTAGGACTATGTTTGCTGGATTTAGAATACACCAAAGTAGCTTCATCTTTGACCAACTTAAAGGTAATGACGATAATCACCAATATTGTTGTAGGTATTGGAGTGGATCAGATTGTGCCCCACCCTTAAGTCCTCGTTTAAATTAGCAGGGCTCAACTGCAACCCTGCCATCTGTGTTAGTACTACCACTCCATGTAACCCTTTTTTTCTATGTGATGAGTGATACCTCTTTCATTAATAGACACTGAAAACAGTAATAAAGCACCAAAATATGAATGATAAATAGGAAATTCACAAATCTGGCATTTTTATAGACCTAGAAAATATACCTCACAGATACTGGTATAACATTTCCTTTTTACTTTTTAGTTATTAATATGGTGCTGGTCTCTGGGTTGCTTAGAAACGGTTGAATTTTGGAAAATACATAATTTTTTCTAGGTGTTTTAATTTTCTTATCATTTATGTATTGAATCAGTGGCCACACTGCATCCCCCCCTCCCCCCAGTGATCACCAGCAACAATCCGAAGAGAAAATGTTGGAGGGGGGAAGATATTAGCCAGATATCTATTGACTAGTGACTCCTAAGATTTGGACAGCTTAACTTACTCCATTGAGTTGCAGACTATTGAAGGGCATTCCCTTACTGTCAATAGGGTATTCCCTATTCATCAAAAGGCATTTTCTAGCATTGAAAAGGGTGTGGCCCTGGAAATTTTTCTGTGTCCATCCCCCTCACTTCTTGGTGGCTAGTGCTGCCACTGTATTGAATGATTACCACATTCAACTTTTTTCAATTTCAACTTTCAGCAAGTACAATTTCCATATCAGCAGGATTAAAAATCTTCCCCAAAGCATCCACTTTGCATCAAATGCTCCATTGCCTAGGCATCATTTCAATCCACTACCACCAATGGTGTCTTTTATCATGTCATTTCACTTTTCAAGGTGTATTTTTTAACCATGGGATTATGTTTTAGGCTGGGAAACTCCTGCTGAGTGAATGGAACAGTATTTGAGTCATGTACTTAAAAACTCAAACATTTGTAAAAGCTGACAAAAATAACATTGATAAATGATGGAGTTTTTTAATTATATTTTGCAGGGCCTTCGAATTTCCGGAACCTTCTTGATAGATCAGATAATGGTTTCCTTGATGATCTATCCGAATAGAGTTATATATCTAAGAGAAGCATTGAAAAGTCTCTTTGTTCTTTGTGCTGAATGGACTGAAAGAAGACCAGATATTATCAATGTATGCATTATCAGATCTATATTTTTTGTATAGCATTCTTCATTTCGATAAATTTATTTAATCAATTCATTTTCTTAAGTTAGATATTGAACAGTCTTTTACTATTAACATAGAAGGTCAGAGTTCTCTTCATCCATTTAGCTGTGTATATTCTTTCTTCTGTTCACGAAAAACACAACTTTGAATAAATACAGCCCTTGTGGATTTTCGCAAAATGAATTTTTATTCATAGAATACAAGCAAGTACAGGAATATCATATAAAAGCTAAGAAAAGCAAAGCTCAACTTAAGTCTTAATGAGAAACATAAAGATAATGATAAAATAAATAAAACATGTAATTATGTATGCAATAAGTTACAAAAGAATAAGAGAAGAAATATATACAATTTAATTTTATTTTTTATAGTTTGCTAAGGAATTTAAGTTTAATTGAGTTCATATTTGATATTTAGATTTTCAAACAGGAATTAAAAATTATTCAAAGTATTATTTGTGAAGCAACAATTATTCAAAACACAGAATTAGACAAACCTTTGTTTCTTCAAAAGAGTTGCTTTGTCTATAAGAGATTTCATCACTTAAATTGCTGGTTTGGACAACTTGTATCTTTTTTGCTTCTGCATGATAGATTTATTCATATCTGTCTATTCAAATATAATCACTCCATCTCAGTATAAACTGCATTTTTCTCATTGTTCTGATATTTCTGCAAAAGTATAGTTCTAGTTATTTGTTTTAGCGTGTACTGCAAGCGTTGAGACTGCATCCTTCTGACCACCTTTTACAGCTAGCAGGAACGTAAGTAACATGTTCAATTACAATCAGTTGATGTTTGCATGTGAATATTGTAAATGAACCTATATGATCCTTTTTGTAATGCAAATCAAACTTTTCCTTGGCATGGCTTGGCTAGTTTTTTATGAATAAAAACGAGGAAGTTGGTATAGGTCAGAACGTGGAAAAAACCGTCTTAGGTGTCAAGGTTATGCTGTAGGTCCTCATTTGTTCAGCATATACCTAAATGATTTTTTTATGTATCCATAAACTTAATGCTTTGGCCTGAATATCCTATTACATGGACACAGAAAAAATACTGCAGCACCTTATGCACGCATCCATATTGTCCCACTTTTGCTACTGTCCGCTTGTTTGGATGTTTTATGATAAAAACTGGAATCAAAGAACAAATCACATCCACGAAAGGGCTCTGCACGTCGCACAGAAAGATCTCGTACATGCACTTTGTTTGTTCTTGGAGCAAAATAATTCAATGCCCATGGCATCCATATAAGAAACCTACAGTTGCTTATGACTGAGATTGTTAAAAACAAAATTAAATCAAAACAAAACAAGATCTAAATCCAACTTTTATGAAGGATATTTTCAAACAGCGAAACAACGACCCACAGCTTGCAAAGGTATGCACTTTGTCCTTGGGAATCAAGACTATAGCCTTCCTTGAAAATATAATGTGGCAACTGGTACGGCACGAGATTAAACACTTCAGCATCCTTTGAACTTTTAAAAAGCAAATAAGGTGCTGAAATGGTGGTAAATGCAACTTTAGGCTTTGTCAAGTATATGTACCACAAGTTGTTATGAAACAGATCGATTTTTAAGTTTGAAAGTAAGACATTTTCTTTTTCTTTTCAGTGCTTGTTTGTACAATCTGTCAAAAAATGATGCCAAACTCAAACCAGTGCCAACTTCTCAGCTTATGTAAGTTGTGGAAAACACTGTTCAATGCTCTTTTATGTTTTTAGAGATTTTTCTACCAAATAATCAGTCACTAAAAAATTTACATGATTGTAAGAACTTTTTTGATGAACAACGGATATTTCAGTGTGATCTGATAACAACAGATGTGGCATAAGTGAAAGAACTAACTAAACAAAAGACACTTTCTTGACACTATCACTTAGTCTGTAACAGCTTCAAGTTTAATAGTTGAGTACATACATCGAAGGTATGTATGTGAAAAATGCAACCCATGGCAAGTTACTCGAGCTAGCGACTCCTAATCTACCTATTCACTTTTTGATATGTGTCTCAGTATAAGCAGAGGATCTTTTGTTTGTGTAGACAGAGAAGCGAAAGCTGATAGTCTAAGCAGAAAAAGCAATGTAATCTATACTTATAAAGAAGCTTCAGTTTGTTTCGAGGAATGGAAAATGATACTAAAATGATACAAATATTTTCTTTTTCATTTTAGTGAAGCAGGGGAGCTTGCATTACGATCTTTACAGACTTTTTTATCTCGTGAAAAAAGACAGGTTTACCTTTATTGTCCTGCTGAAGTCTTTTTCTTTTACTCTTCTCTCTTTTTACTGTTTTTCTTTGTCTAATGAACAGCTAATGAAATGGGCTTCGATGATCTACAGCAATTACAGTCTTCTGTTTGTAAATATTTTGCTAACATTGAAGGTAAAACTTGAAAAATTGCTTTTAACGAGGATTTTGCAAGTTGAATGCATCTTTGAGTTTTATATCATTGAAATACTTAGAAGTTAGTTCCATACACTTGATTAAAAGAAGAAATGTTTTTGATCTATAACAGAAATCGGAATTAAACTTTAAAGGAGCAAAGAACGATATTTTCATCTTTAGAATTCCTTAGTGGATAGAATACCAGCATAGTGTAAAGCAAAGAATGATATTTGATTTAAAATTATGATTTCTATTCAACACAAGATCAGTATAAAAAGCAGTTTATTCGTTCTAATGTCTAAATTTTTTATTGCAGATTATTAAAAACTGCTTGCTGATCTTTTGCAACGATAGGCTGCTACATCACCCGGTAAGTTTGATATTTGTTTCTCCTTCGAAACTGATGTTTAATACTGACACACTGCTTCTAAAAATGGTTATTTTAATCTGCCCTCTGTCATATGTATACCGTGTGTTGTGTTCTTCTACGCACTGATATAAGTCTGGAAGCTCAATTCTCTATCTTAATCAATCTTGATGAACACGTTGCTAGAAATAATCAGGTGAACTCGTTCTTATACATTCTTCTTTTATTTATCATTAATGCTTGAGAGTACACTGCAGTTATTTTTCTTTTATTTTTTTGGAATTCCTTTTTCATCATATATATGCAATCACTGGACAATTTTAGTATTGCAGCAGCAACTTTGATCACAAGCATAGCCATTGTGATCGATTTCTCGATATTCTGCCTATGATGATATGCAAAGAAAATGACGTCATCATTTCAAGATGCAAGGCAGTGAGACTCGAGATATCTAAAAATTCCAAAAGCCATGACTAATCATAGCAGTTTGCATTGTCATATTGCGAACAAAAAAATACACATTTCAGATCCCCTTTGAAAACCATTTTTCTTACACTTCATCCTTTCTGGTGTCGATTTTGTCCCCTTTTTAAGCCAGTTTTTATTGACCGTTTCTGGTTCTCATGCAATATTTTAAACAGACTGCTAGGTTGATCAAAATGCACCGGAATTTGCTATGCAACGCACTTTGATAATTCAACACTTTTTTTCGCCTAGAAATTCCAGCGTTACGTCATCAGCCGAGTTTGCCTCGATTGCATGCTGACTGTTCCTGAATCACTGGATCGACACATCACGAGAATGGCTGTTGCAATTGTATCCGTACTTGCCTGCAAGGTTTGCCTTATAAAACTATAATCTAAGGAAAAAATACGATATATTTCTTCTCACATCGTTTATGTCCAAGTAATAACTAGGCCACTTTCAATTAAATTCTTTCCTTCTTTCTCTTAAATTTCATGCCTGTACTATTTAATTATCGAAATTATTTAGCTTTTTTCCATGTTTTTTTACGGCTCGCTGAAAAGCTAATAATAATAATGATAATAATAAATCAAGTTTAATTTGAATAGCCTTTGATAACCAGTGTACCTAGTTCTTTACAGAAGGGCCCACTGCCAACTAAAAGTTAGAGAGAACATAAAAAATCTTACAATTAATATAGTGTATAAACGCTAGTCATATTGTTGTGATTCACCCTTCTTGAATTGTAAAAAGCTTTCCAAGGAAGTCCATTTATGAAGCAACAAATTCCATAAACTTGTTGGCCTTGTCATGAAAAGTTTAGCCTTTCTTGGCTGATGAGGAAGCCGTGATAATATAATTTCGAATGAAAGAAATGACGCTTAGTCCTGTGCGCTTAGTATACGATTGCATGTTGTTACACCATAAATGTTATTTCGTTGATCTCAGAATTGTTGATTAATCCATTTCCTTTTCAGATAACCTCAAAAGAGACTTCGGCATTGACCGGAGTTGAAGAAATGAAGGTTTGTCAAGTAATTTTTCTTTTTCATTCATTTTCATTTTTTATTAAAAAATCACCGTTTACATCTATCGGATCTTTAGCAGCTCTTTTTTTATTTGAACCTTTTCATATCTAATATATTTATTTTTCTTTAAAGCTTTTGCTAAGGATAGCTCTTGGAAGAGTAGCAGATTCAAGAGTAAGACATTTTTATGTTTTTCAATTTTGTTGTTGATGCGATTTTCCTGTCATCTAGATACGAGAGTTCTTAAGATTTTAGAAAAAAGAAATTCGTGAATTTTCCACTTTTTCACTATTTCTAGATTTAAAAATGTTGTTGTAAATATTTGTCTATTTTAGTCTGTTTAAGATTCTGATGCTGTACAAAAATAACTTCTTTAAATTTACTGGTCCTTAAAATCTTCATTTCTTTTTCAGATTGACGGAACGTTGAAATTTGATCTGAGTGCGTTGTGGAATTTGACAGGTAAAATTGTCTCCTTTTTTCGATTGCCCCAACTTTTTTTCAAGATTCTTTTGATTATTCTGCTTCCTTAGACCTAATGGAGTTCAATTAAATTGCTTGAAAATGACTACAAAGACAGAGCAGAAATGGCGCATGCATGCATCAAGTTTTACAGGTTTCAAAGTGTTGACGTTTTTGGGCCTATCATTGGCCCTCCTCAAAGCTGAGAGTTTTTTATCTGAAAGCTGATATTATTTCTTGGAACCTGCGGAACTTAAGAATTCAGACCATATCCTACATATATATAATGTATATTATTTGAAAGCACCAGACCTGGGCATTCCAAATCTGCACTAAAATGTGGGTTAGGGGTACAATTCAACTCCCGTATATAGGCCTTATATCACCAACTTAGGCCCTAAAATACTAACCCTAACCCGGTCCCTACCCAAAACTTACTAGAAACCCTAGCAACAACCCTAACCCGACCCTATATTTTATTGCAGATTTGGAATGCCCAGGTCAAGTGCTTTCAAATGATATATATATAATATAAATATAATATATATGTTTGGATGTGTCTAACCTGACAGTATAGTGCTCAATACATGAACATGTAGAGCGTTGTAGATTGTGGACCAGTTAAAGACAAGACATAACTTTTGCTGTAACTCCGAGTTACACGCTTTCGCGATCTTCAGACAGACTCTAATCAGACAGACTCTAATCTAGATCGCGAAAGCGTGAAACTCGGAGTTACATCAAAAGTTATGTCTTGTCTTTAATTTGTCTACAATATATAATATATATACGTAGGATGTAGTCGGAATTCTTAAGTTCTACCCCTGCAGTATGCACCACCAGTTGCTATTTTGATGCTGTAAATGTTTTGCTAAGTGTTTTCAATAACAGCATACTGGTTTGAGAGAATAGAATTTGGACCTCTTAATCAAGTGGCCTCTCTCTGTTCACAGATGAATCTCCAAAAGCGTGCCATTTATTTGTGGAACATGGCGGACTGAAGTTATACGTGGAACTTCTTAGGGTGAGAAATCAGAATCTCATCCATACATTATTGATAAAAACACTAAAAAATGTGTTCTGTGGCTAGCACTCGGTTCCAACTCTTGACATTTATATAAACCAGTTTAACTAACGACCTCATTTTGGAAATATTTGAAAAATTCTTATTGGTTTTAATTCTATCGCGATGGAAAGTTTGCAGATTTGTAACTGACCTGACCGCGGCTAATGACTGAGTTTGTTAGATTTCACATTTAACATTTTTCACGGTCAGATGCCTTATAATTTTTAAACTTTTTATCTTCATGAAATAAAAAATATAAGGTTTAGGAATATGAAAATTTATAACCGTACTAAAGTTTTGATGCTGAATCGGGTCAAAAAATAAAATTTTGAGAATTTTTCAAATATTTCCAGAATAAGGTCATTAGTGGAAGTGGTGATTAGTTTAGTTTATTAGTAAAACCCTGGCTATCTGTATTAGACAGGGCGGGTTTTGAAAGTCCATCACCTTATCTATCAGATTCAGTTGAAAAAATATAGGTTAGCATGTTTGTTAGACTGTTAGACTATATGCCCTGTCTATATCTGTTGAAAACGAAGAAAGTGCTGAACCCTTACAAAGGAAGAGCTGTGCTTATATAGCTATGACAGAAAATGCCTATTATGTATAAAAGCTTCATTTTGTTATGTGTTTGTAATCGTTCCTTCATTTCTTTTAGATCTTTCCTGATGACCACTCTATTCAGACTAAAGTTCTTGGTCTTTTGGTAAATTCATTTTCTTGGCAATAATCTTCAAGATTTATTCTCATCTCTCCTTTTTATAATAGATATTTGTTGAGATAGAGGAAGCTATTTCACTAATTTCCAATCCTTTTAAAATCTTAGCACAGTAATAAGATACACTTCACAACATACCATGAAGTACGAGAATCTATCAAATTTGTGAACTTTATTTTACTAAAAGCACAGCAACTTACGAAGTGGCTTATTATTTCTATTCCAGACTTTAAATAGATTTTTGTTCAACTATTGTTTAGCCAATACATTGAAATGCCTAAACAACCCTGTTGTGCAATACCTGTAAATAAAAATTAAAGAGATAGAATAAATTTCAATTAGAGAAAAGCTGAAAATTTTACGATGTTTTGAGCGTAAACTCGCTATCAAGTGAACTATCAAAACAAGGAATGTGATATAAAAGATTCTGAATTTTTGCTGTCTGAATCATGTTCTTGT
Organism: Chrysaora achlyos; assembly: GCA_015164055.2. Taxonomy (NCBI): domain Eukaryota; kingdom Metazoa; phylum Cnidaria; class Scyphozoa; order Semaeostomeae; family Pelagiidae; genus Chrysaora; species Chrysaora achlyos. The sequence goes on from WUAR02086674.1 coordinate 8,272, forward strand.
TGATCAGTGGCCTTGTTTTTCTTATTGTGCCTAGCTTAACAATTGCAAAAGCATATCGAGAAAAAAACATTCATTCATTGCCTCTTATCAATATAAAAATCATTGACTCTTATTCATTTCAAATCATTGCTGTTTGGCTTTGCCTGTAATTGTCTCAATACCGTCTTTTTAGAATAATATAGCTGAGGTATGCGAGCTTCACGATGCAATGGTTACCGATGATCTGATGCAATATGTCAGGTAATTTCATAAAAAATCTCTGCGTTTCAGTTCCATTTCCTGTGGTTTTTGCTATCTAAGTAATAGATAAATCATAAATGTTGGCTTTTGCGAAGATCAATCATTTCATAATCTTTGAGTAGTCACTTTAGTAAGGTGACGTCTTGACTGACTGCTTTTCGGCAGCTCATTTCTCAGACCTGATTGGAACAGTCTATCTAAATTGAGTTTCTATCAAACTAGAACACTTCAAAACGATACAAAAAGACCGACGAAGCGAGAAAACAAAACACAATATTAATAGTACCAATATTTCACAGCGCCATGCGGTGCTTCTTCAGAGTAAATGCTTCAGAGTAAATGTTTTCCCTAAATTTTTTTGTTTATTAGACATTTTTGTTGAGTTACGGTTGCAGTATAAGGCCAGGTCAGTTTCTAAAAAACTCTTAGAACAATGCAGAGCATTGTTTCTAAAAGGGTTCAAACTTTCCAATGACTTGGATATATTTTAGGGACCTATGTGCATTAGAGACTTTATTTGGTTGAAACAATTTCTTTAAAACTGCTTGCTAGTACTGTGGAGGGAGCAATTTGCGATCAAGAGATATTGGGTTAAAATAGAAAGAAAAAAAAAACAATTTAGCAACAAACCCCGTCTACTAGGCCAAAAACTAGATTTTTCTTCAATTACTTGGACAAGAAATGGATCTACTAGTGCAAATGCCCTACTAGTTACAATGCTTAGAATGTCTTGGTTGAGACACAATACTTTCAGTCCACTCTGCATCTTAATGTCGAAGTCTTGAGATGATGACAGAAGTTAAGCTATTGACAGAATTATAAGATCTGCTGCTTACTCTAATTCATCCATAAAGTTGCATTGGAAATCAAAATCCAGATTTTCTCATTATAAAAGCATCTCAGAGTGTCAGGCTTTGTTTTGTGTGTATGTATTTCAGCAGCAAAAAAACTGATTTTTTTATGCATATCTTTAGTTTTTATTCATGCAAACGTTTGCTTATCTCATGTGAATAATGAATTATTTTGTTGATTTCTCAACAGAACTTTGATAGAAAGTGATGAAAAATCTGTAAGCTATTTTGCTGGTGGTATCATTGCAAATCTGCTGTATAGTTGGAATCCTCGCTATCACTTACAAGTGACTTCAAAAGAAGAATTGTCTGAAAAATTGGTGATTTCCAGAAATTTTACTTTTTGTTATGCTTTTTAACTACCTTAATCTATGTGCTGGTGATAGAAGTATGTGAAAGGCAGTCTGTCCCCTATTGTGTGAATCGTTGTTTTCGTGGCCACAAAATTCATTGATCGCAGGAATGATTGCAACCAAATGACTTGGGCACCGAATGCTCTTGGAACGTACTGCATTGCTGATTGATGAAACATTTCACTGGAGACTGACTGTCTTTAAGCTTGACATTCAAATGGAATAAAATCACGAATAAAGAATCAGCCCATTTCATGTTGCCAGAACTTTCCTCGTTCATGTGTTATCATCATGTTTGCAGTCCTCTCGTTGTAAAGAGATCATAAAATATTATAATACTTAGCTTCTCTTTGCTTTATTTGTCTATTCATTTACTTATCTTTCCATCGATCGTTCCATAAGCCGAACCTTTAATCACTGGCGATAATTCCATGCGTCTAATGATGATTATATCCACCAGCGTACCTCTAAAATATATGACTACTTAACTTAATCTAGTTCTTATAACATCAATTTTATTTAATGTAAACCAGTAAATTCGTTTTGCATCTCTTGCGCTTCAAATTTCTCTTCTTCCTTTCTAAAGACCCCAAAGTCTTCTTTGTCTTGTTTAGCACCAAGGACTAAACTATTTTCCCAAATGTACAGTTTTCAAACCTAGTTGTTCATTAGATTATCAGTAATAACATAATCCAACTAAAAAGGCCGTATTTTGTCTTGACTATCTTCTGGAATTTTTATTACAAGTAGATTTACCTATAAAACTTTCTTACTGGTTACTGATTACTGATTACTGATTACTGATTACTGATTACTGATAACTTATTGGCTACATATTTCGCTCCTGCTTCATTTTTTGTTTTGCTCGAATTAAAAACCCCCGTGAATTCGTTGCAACTATCAAGTTCCAAGAATTCCAGATATATTGTGCTCTAGATTAGCTCATCTTGGAAATTCATCTTATTTTAAAATACCAGGAAAGAAACTTTAGCTTAATCCATCTTTTCTAAATTTCAAGGATATTTCTTTTCTAGGAGAATGCTGTTGCAAGTTGGGGGACCCTGGAATGTGAGATCGTAACTTACAGGTTTGTTGCATTCAATGATACCTTAGATGACAAAAAATTTAATAATTCTCTCCCTATCATTTTTGCAGACCAAGCCCCATGCAATATCCATAACAGTTATAACGTTACAGGGGTGAAGGGGGTGAGGTGAAAAGATATGAAAATAGTTTGTCCAGCGTTACTGCTGAATTCATAAAACAGATCTAGCTGACTTGTGATTTTTCTTTGTAGGTCTTTCAAGCCATTTCTCGGTTTACTTGAGTCACATGATTTGCCTGCTGTTCAGCATTTTTCGTTATGGGCTATTCATCACGTGTGCACATTAAACAGTGAGTAAAACCCTTGAATATTTTATAACTAAGTGCTTCCAAACCCTGTATGAGCGAACTGAGGACTGCATTGCAACCCTGAAGTGTATGTGCTAGAAAAGTGCATGGTTTGACTACTTCTGTGGTTGAGATCGTAGCACTTTATCAAGTCTTGATCCTATCGGTGCTTACCTGACAATTGTTGCAATATAGTATGTTGATAGACCATAGACCTGTTACTACTAAATTGCTCTTATAGCAAAGTGCTTCTAGGCTCTGTTTATGAGTGAAGTGAGAACTACATTGCAAACCTGTAGTGTATGTACTACAAACGTGCATGGTTTAACTGCTCCTGTGGTTGAGATTTTTGTACTTTATCAAGTCTTGCTCCTATCGGTGCTTACCTGACAATTGTTGCAATATAGTATTTTGATAGACCATAGACCTGTTACTAAACCGCTCTTACAACAAAGTGCTTCTAGGCTCTGTATATGAGTGAAGTGAGGACTTCATTGCAACCCTGAAATGTATGTACTACAAACGTGCATGGTTTAACTGCTCCTGTGGTTGAGATTTTTGCACTTTATCAAGTCTTGCTCCTATCGGTGCTTACCTGACAATTGTTGCAATATAGTATGTTGATAGACCATAGACCTGTTACTACTAAATTGCTCTTATAGCAAAGTGCTTCTAGGCTCTGTATATGAGTGAAGTGAGGACTATATTGCAACCCTGCAAAACAATCAGTCTGATATGCTCTTCTTTGTTTTTCTTCTATTTTGTTAAATATTTCCGCTTAAAAGTTACAAAACAGACAGGACGATACCACAGGGAGCATAGAAGTGCATAAAAATACATGGCCTATAGCCATTACATTTAACTAAAAAAATTTAACTACGTACAAAAGATGTAGAATTGTCAATAACAGGGAACTGCAATTAAACAATAATTAAAAGCGAAAGAATTTGAAAGGATCTTCTAAGAAACGTTCTGTAGCCTGGATGTCTTTCAATGTTACCTCGATTATTTCTTTATTTGCATGAAATGGCAACTTTTCATAATCATTAAATGTTGTTTTAATTTAACCAGGTGAACGCTATACCGAACTAATGACTGATGAATGCATTAACCGACTAGAGAGTTTGCGAAAAAGATTATTCTTTACGTCTCAGAAACACACAATCTTTATCGAGGAAATCTTCAAAGCTTGCAAAATAAACATTGGTGAGCAGTGCTTTGCTGGAGGCTGTAGATAACAGGTGCTAGAGAAAAAATTTGATTGTTGTTGCTTTTGTGAACTGGAGCTTATCAATCTCTTATTGTGATCATAAATGCCTTGTACTATCGTAAATGTAAGCGAAAAGGCAAAGGGGCAGTAGCTTTTGTTAATCCGTCCATGTTTGTAATTGCGTAATATAATATCCAGTAAATAAGAGTTGTGGTAGTTGTAGATGGGTTAAAAGCTGATTCGTGACGCAATCGGACCTTATTTTTTCACAGGCTAATTAGACATAAAACCACAGGCTCTTTTGTCTGCTGCCATTTACGAAAGTCCCTTGGTTAAATGCATTTTATTTATTTGACACTTGAAAATAAAGAAGGGATTCTGTGTCGGCAAGAAATAACGAGAAAGTTTCAAATAAAGTTTAACTTAGAGTAGTTCCTAGACCATTTTTTGTGTTCACGAAACGTATCTCAACAAATAGCTGTATCAGCAGCAGTTGATTTTGCACTTCGTTAGTCATCAGTAAAGGAAATACTTCTTCACGAAGTGGTTGGTTTCCATCGCTCTAATTTACTTCAATTTTGCATCGTGCTGCCCCCTTAAGATAAACATTGACTATGAATTAATAGTTGCTGATGCATATACTGCGTAATGCCGATGCCACTGCTATTAAATGCGCTTGTTTAGCTCGATATTTAATGGTAATAAATTTCTAAAGCAATGCTGTCGAGAGCAAAGTGGCCGATCCTAGCATTATCTTCATTTATCTTATCAGAAAATCGTCTAAATGACTTGGGACCAAACATTTCTGCCACATTCGTAAAATTTCTTCATGTTTGACCACATATTTTTATCAATCTACGACGCTATATTTCTTGAAAACAAATGCTCGCCTTTACTATTGATTGTCTGTCTGATGTCCGATTGAATGTCAGTCAGATTTAAAAGGTTGATCTTATTCGTGATAGTGCAGCATAGAGCGAAGGAAATCTTGATTGAGTTAAAAGAGTTGTTTCGAGAGCGAAATAACTATGATGCTAAAATTGTATTTATTTTATTTCTGCCAATTTATTTTACTTTGTAATTGATTTAGTTATCTACATCATTAAATTGTTTAATGTCAAGTAAGTAAAAATTTGATTTTAGTGTTCTTTATACCTAGAATGAGCGTAATAATTTTTCTGTTTTGTTTTGGTTGTTTATCCTCATCTTGTTGCAATGGCTACCATCGATGGAAGAGAGACCGTTAAGAGGGTACACAGGTTTAAAAATAACAATTTTTTCCGCAGATTTTTAAGTCGCTTGAGGCCAAGTAGGAAATTGGCTGTTTTACTGTTTTTTTATATAGATATTTCTAAGATTTCTTTCAATTACAACAAGACCAAACGCGAAATGGCGAATTTTTTAAATCATTTGTGTACATTGGATCAATTCCCTCACACCACGCATACTTCAGAATCTCAGTGTTGAAAAACCAAGACTTAAAAACTATAGTAAAACTTTAATGGGAAGTCAAAATTGTGTTCCCATTAAAGAGCAATAAATTGCACGTTTCGAGCTTGACTCATGGTAACATTCGTGGTACATTCGTAATATTTCTCCTTGTTTGATGACATTTTTTATGACAATCCATCAACCCTATATTTCATACTAGAAGATGAGTCAAGCTCGAAACGAGACTCGAGTTGGTAACCAAAACGAGGTAGAATCCAATTATGTTATTTATGTGGACGAGCTGTTTTGCTGCTGGCTGCTCCTGTTTGCTTTTGTTGTGAAATAAAAGTAAACTTCAGAGCTTGCTCATGAAAATCTTAAGCTTCAACAAGAGTTTGTTTCAAGGTCTGTTGTACAGAAACTCTCTGCAAAAGCAGCATCCAGCTATAGATCACTTGAACTGCGTAAGCAAGTGGCATGTGATTTCAAACCCACTTAGGCCTAGAAGTGGATTGACCGGTCAGCAACGTTTTTCAAAATTTACAGCTGGGGCATTCTACAGAGCTGACTTTAATATAAGAGCTATCAGTAAATCCAGAAAAGGTGATACATATGCGTGTTCAACAATGGCAGAAGGCCTTACCACTGCCATGAAATCTATGATGGAAGCAAAAAGTTCAAATCTTGAAACTCTTAATTTTGATAATACAGTCCTCAAAGCCTTGCCCTATGACAGCAGCACAGATCCAAGGGTAAGAAGACAAGTGCCAAGAGCTTGTTTCACCTCAGCTGAGCCCAGCCCTGTGGAGAATCCAGAAACAGTTGTTTGTTCATCATCTGCTCTTGCATTGCTTGATATACCAGAATCAGAATATCTAAAAGAGACTTTTGCAGAGTACTTTTCTGGGAATAAATTATTGCAAGGATCACAGCCTTCTGCGCATTGCTACTGTGGTCATCAGTTTGGTTATTTTTCTGGACAACTTGGTGATGGAGCAGCAATGTTAGTATATTAAGCATAAATAATTGAAGTCAAATTTACCACCCAAAGCCAGACTGGAAACTTTGCAAAGTGTGAGGGCAAGCTGTCAATCAAAAAATCCAACTGCGCTGCAAAACTGTGTTTTCATAGCAAAGTTGCGCGGTTTCTCTGTAAAATTTTCGCAAATTTTGGTGTTGTTTCTCCTCATCAAATATTTTTCTCCTGCTTGTGTGATGACAACATAATTAAGTTGAAGCTTAAATTTGCGCTGTGAAATGAGGCAGAATTTCTATTTGCACGAGCAAGTAGATAAAGTGCGCAGCCCAGCGCGCAGGCAAGTTATTGCCTCTGCACAACAAAGTTTCCAATCTGGCCCCACAGAGTCCAAAGACTATCAAACTTTGTTGCTCATCTCGGATGAAATTGAAACTTCAGTTTATTTGTCACACACATAAACAAATGATATTAACAACCACAGCTTGCACATCTAGCAAAATGTCCTTTTTATTGCAAATAAATGATAACTCAAAAAAGCAATACAACTGCACCACAGATCCAGTCTGCAGAGCATGGCATGTGCACCCCAGATATATTTTCCTTCAAAGTCTGTTGCATACCAGGTATATTTGAGTGTGGCAGTTAAGATGGGCATGATAGGGTGTAGTCCGAAACTAGTTTGTTATGAGTTTTTTACTGTATTCTACAATATATTGAAACACTTTTTAATAAATCTATATTAATCGGACCACAAAGTCAATTGGATTAGCATAAGATCTATTAGAAGAGGAGCAGGTCATCCCCCCTTTGCATTTATTATAATGCAAACTTCCAAAATATTAACTACATCAAGCAAAACAAATTGGTGCTCACTAGCACCCCAGAAATTTTGCCCTTGCACACCAGAGATCTCATCAAAAAGTACCATACTCTGCAGACTGGCCACAGACTAAGCCCACATGTACCATTAATTTTTTTCCATGATTCCACCCTGGCTTAGCTAAATGAATACAATAATCAGAGCAATTCTAGAATTCCCTACCAAGTACGTTTTAAGAACCATTGAGCATTGGTAACTAGCAACAAATTATTGTAGTGAAGGTTTGAAACAATGTTGAGAATCAATGTAGGGTATTCTAGAAAAGCAGTCATAAACAAACAAACTCACTTAACAAAATTGAATTGTATCTAGCCCTGACAAAGTGCAATTTTCCCCTTAAGTATTGGTGTAGCTGCCAGGACTGAAAATGTTAAATTGTCCCTTGTTAACATTATTAGCCATATAAAACAAATATAAGAGTTATCTGAGTATTACATTAGTGCTGTTTAGAACCAAAGTTAAAACTAATGTATTGATATTCAGTTTTAATTGCTTCTAATATCTTATGTCTTCTTATGTCTAGGTATCTTGGAGAAATTGTAAACAATAATGGAGAGAGATGGGAACTGCAGCTGAAAGGCAGTGGACCAACACCCTTTTCTAGACAGGCTGATGGAAGAAAAGTGTTAAGATCAAGCTTAAGGGAGTTCCTTTGCAGTGAGGTAAAGTTGCCACTTCTAACCTTTCAAATACTCTCTTTAGTGGTCCATTTTTGGAGGGAAGTGTACATAGCTATTTAGTTATTCTGTTGAATTTGGAATATGGGTAAAGATGGAGTTAAATTTGAAGCTTTATATAAAACATCAGTTTTTCATTTTACTTCTCTCAGCCACTTTAATGTATCCTTTATTGCTGCTTTTTATTTGGTCTATCTATGGGAAATTTTATCTTAACAATGTGGTAACTGTTATAAAATCTAAATAAAGAGTTTTTTCGTTCTTCATTTCTTTTTGCTGCTTTTCCTAGGCTATGCATTTTTTAGGAATTCCAACAACAAGAGGTAGGTAGAAATCAATTGCTTTTTGCATAAACCAAAGGAAATAGAATTAAAATACAAATTTGGATAACAGGGAATACCTAGCACTTCCATTGGATTAACTTAACCATTAAAAGGACAATCCTTCCAAGCTCTGGAGTATCAGTCTGGGGGGTGAAGGTGAATTTAAATTTGCTGTGAGTTTGAGTGTACAGTATTTCCATTGAGTAGTTGCAACTGTGTTTCCAAATGAATTTTCCTCTTGGTGTTAGTTGCCCCATCTTTACCCACATGTGTAACTTACAGTACAATAATTGAAACACCATGAAGATGAATTATGGTTTACTTTTTGACAGCTGGAAGCTGCATAACCAGTGATACAAGAGTTGCTAGAGACACATTTTATGATGGAAATCCTAGCATGGAAAGAGCATCAATCATCTCGAGAATAGCACCATCATTTTTGAGGTAAATATAAACATACATATCTTAACCAAAGAATAAAGATATAATATCATCTCATCGGTCTTTGTAATATGACGAGGCGTGCGGTCGCGCCCAAATTGTGCAAGGCGTGCAAAACATTGCACGTGCAGAGCGAAAAATGTGCGAGAAAAAAAAATTGAATTTCAACAGCCTTTGAGATCGTAGAGATATGTTTCGCCGACTTTTACAGTTACGGGAAATAGGAGTCGCCGTTTAAAGATAGTGTATTCGTTTTTACTTTTTGAGTCGTTTCTCTGCCCACTCCTTGTTATTTTGATGTGTTGGCAGATTTCCATATCATTGTGAAAGGCAGCCCAATCAGATGAGAATATCATTTTTTTAATGAATATTCGCTAGCTTGGCGATGATCAGGAAGTCAGTGAGGTTGTATGGCATCTTTTCGACTGACTTTAGGGTCTGTTAAAAATAGGCGATTACGTAAAGGTGACGACACCATTGCACGTGCAAAGTAATCAAGTCGTGCAAAACGCCGCATGCGGCCTATTTTCATTTTACAAACACTGTCTCATCCCGCAGATAGAAATAACATCCATATTGGATTTAAAATTTGAAGGAAATGCAAAATAACATGTTATTATTTTGCAATTTTTTTGCAATGCACTTTTAAGGCATAGCAAAAGGCTTATCTGAGCCATGAATCACGTATCAGGATTTTTGTACTGTGAATAATTATTTTTCAATCTTTCTTTCCTTTCCTTTTCAACTTTTAATTGTTTTCTATTTCTTCTCAAGTTCAACAAATTTATGGTGCTCTTTCTGCCTTTTGCCTGAAATTCCTAGGCCACTTGGATTAATTGTTCGATTTCTGAATTATATGAATAGTTATTGACTCCCACCTTGGCAGAGAATACAAATGTGACTTGTAATTTATTTCAATTGATGACGAAAAAAATTGTATCCAAGTTGCCTGAGTCTTCTATCAGACCTTTACCTCTTCATTTCCGCATTTCCGTTTGTTTTTTCAGATTTGGATCTTTTGAGATTTTCAAGCCAATAGACAGAGTGACTGGTCGTGGAGGACCTAGTGCTGGGCATACTGATATTCTTCACAAAATGTTGAAATATTCTATTGAAACACTTTTTCCTGAGGTATGAATTTAAAGCTGAAAAATGAAGCAAGTAATACAGCTTATTTTCCTAAAACCATTTTAAACATGAATTATGTGACTTGAAGCAACCTTGAATACAAGTAATCAGTTTTCTTAGTAAATTTACCTTGCGAATTTATTCAGTTCATGCAATTTTTATAAGAAAGAAACTTGAAATCCAGTTAGCCAACTACGAAATGAGTAGTGACAAGAACTCCTGTATTACAGTGTACAAGGTTGGGGGTGTGGGATCTGTGGCTAATGTCTTGGGTAGTCCAACTGCATCCTCCAACCTTTTTGGTTTGAAGAATGACTGGAAGTCTTCGGTGTGACATAAGATAGATGGTTGTAAAAATCTAAAAAAGTAATCAAAGCACTAGGCTCTTTAGGTAGATAATGTGCTAGAAAATGATAGTTTTAAAAACTTCTTCATGCAATTCAATGGCTCATTCGCAGGTTAATCAAAAGTATCCAGAAAATCGTGTTGAAAAATATTGCGAGTTTTTCAAAGAGGTTGTGTTGAGAACTGCACGTCTCGTTGCTGATTGGCAATGTGTTGGCTTCTGTCATGGGTATGTTTGTATAATTTGCTGTGAAAACATATAATGTTTTCCAATATCCTCTTCTCTACTCATACTGTTATTAAGTATTGAATTTTGAATGAATTTGATAGGACTTACACTTATATTAAAAATCTATAATATTAAAAATGTTCCTTGGATTGTTTTGAAAATAAATGAATGATAAGACGCAATATCCTTTCATTTGGATAGCAGAAGATTAAAACGCAAAGATTTGACCGGATTTTCAAAAATATCATTCTTTAAAGGCCACAAATTCACGCGTCGCAGCGCGTATTGCAATCAAATGTCTTGAACACAAATGCTGTTGAAACGTTCTGAATTGCTGACTGGTTGTGCACCAATGCTTTGTATTAGAGTCCATGATGCATGAACCTTATTGCAATGAAATATAATAGCAAACAAACTTCTTTGAACACGGAAGAGTTGTACACACTCATTAAACAAGAAAGTCTTTCGAGGTGCCCACTGCGCAGCTTACATCATTCTGAAACAGTCACTAAACCACGAAATTCCCGGGATCTTGACATAGCGGATGAAAAATGTTTTCAGAAAAAGAAGGAACTCCGAAATGCTAGCAATTTTCTTTTCTTTATAATCCTCTTTTAAAGGAGGCATTATAAACATGATACGTTTTAAAACATTTTAGCGTTCTCAATACTGATAACATGAGCATTCTTGGTATAACCATTGATTACGGACCATTTGGATTCATGGATTACTACAATCCCGATCATATCTGCAATGCTTCAGGTAATGTTCATCTTCAGCTGCATTTACGTTCAATTTTTTGATGAATACAGCCTTTCTAACAGCCTATTGCTGCATGGGGCAGCACTTACACCGAATTTCTTGCCCCAGTCACAGATATGATCCCTTACAGAGCAGTAAATGTTTGTAGTAAATATAATCTTTGCATGCAGATATTATTTATGGAACGGTATTTGTTTTTTATGTGAGAATTTGTTTTCATGTCACACGAGGGCGTCATCAATGATATATCAATGTACAGAGAGTTGCTTGTCCTTGGTTA
>WUAR02088896.1:0-41788 GCA_015164055.2 Chrysaora achlyos
ATGAGATTTTGGGTCACGGAATCAAAAGAAGAATTTTGCAACACACTGTTTTCTGTAATGGCATTAGTGTTCGAGTTGAATGAAAGGTTTTGCTTGACCGCGTGCGTTGACAATGTTGTGTTTGCAGTGAGTTGGAAGGGGGAGAAGAAGTCTGCATGATCGTATTTTGGTATATTTTGTGATTATCTTGTTTCTTGTGGTCTGTTATCTACGGAACATCCGTCTTTGAAGCTCTTGCAAGTACTTGACTCAGAATTGGGTTTCCTTTTACGATAACTTAACGAAATACTGTTGAGCTCAAAAGCCAGAAAGGCCTTATCTTGGTGACTAAACTGACATAAATACGAAGAAGATGGTGAATGGAAACTGTGCGGTCTTTGGCTGTAAAAATAGCAACTACAGGTTGAAATAGGGGAAAAAAGAGCTATGCACCTTTCATGAAGGGTTAACTCATCAGGAGTGGACTTGCTGCCAGCCATTCACTCTTCACAAATTTCCAAGTGTTCCCCTGAACTCAGCTTGATGAGTGGAGTGGGTCAAGCTAATTTGGAGAGAAACTCAAAATAGGGCTGCTTGGACACCTGGAAGTAGTGACATGGCGCGCTCAGTGCATTTTTTTTATGTGAAACCGACTTTTGAAAACCCTGATCCCTCCTCAAAGCTTGGCTATGACAAGGCAGCCATTGGCAAAGGAGTGATGTACAGGAGGGGTTGATCAGTCCCATCCTACTTGCAAAAGAGGGCTGCAGCAACATGGTTACATGTCTGTGATGAACCTGCCATTCATGTGCAATGTGCTCTTAGGATTTTGCCACTCTTCTTTGTTATGCATATCCATAATTTATGATGAGAGTCATTTATTCGCTGTGAGGGCTTACACGACCCCTTCAGAAGGCAAACTTTGCTGTCACCTTCAATATGGTTAAACTGAAGAGGCGAAAGCCATCCTTGTGAATAATAATTGTAAGCTTTTGATGTCTTCCACTCAGATAGATCACTGCTGGCAAGCGCGTTAGAATGAAAGGCAAGAAAGTTGAAAATTTCAGGGTATAATGTAACAGGCCAGAATTTAATTCCCATATCCTCGCTGAACCAGCCATCTTAAAAACATAAAGGATCAGGGAATAAACGCCCTTCTATCAGCAACTTTTGTTGATACTCGAATCGCTATCTCTTTTTGAACTTCCTCGCCTGTTTTCTTTATTGGTAAATTATTTTAACATGCCACGAATACGCTTGCTGTGAGTTCCTCTTTCTTTCCGCTAATTTTCAAGCCACGAAAGCGCAAGAAATTTTTAAGCTCTTCAATCCTCATCTTCGAAATTCGGTCAAGATCCATATCTTTAATTCTTCGTTAAGCTATCGTAAAAGGAAGCGAAATTCTATTATCTGCCAAAGCCAAGTACTTGCAAGAGCTTCAAACAAAGCTATTCTGAAGATAACAGATCACAAGAAACAAGATAATCACAAAGTACACAAAAATACGATCACGCAAACTCAAGGTTGCCAAAGTGGTCAAAAGTGGTCGTCAAAATCTTTCACCCCAAATCTCGGCCTAGGCTTCCGCACAAAGTCAACACCGCGGTTCGTTGAAATGATGTATTATAACCAGGGACCGTCATTCAGTGAGACATACAGGTTTCGAGGAGTCATTCAGAAAGATTTCTCAGCAGATGAACTCGTTGCCGAGTAAACATGCAAGAACTTGCCAACAGTGTCACCACTTCAACAATATGACGACGTTTATCGGGCTTGAAGTTTGTGATGTTTTTCAGAATGTTGTCGAAGCATGCGGCCTCATTCTCGCCAAACAACAATCTGAAGAGAGAAAGCCGAACAATGAGGGAAAACATGTCTAGCTACATTGCCGGCACAATTTTGCTTCAAAAACCTGAATGCCTTTTCATGATATTTACCTTCAAAACACTGAGAAGCAATGAGTCCAATTGTTCATAAGCTTTGAAGCAAGGCTGACTAAACCTAAAGATAATGGAATTAACCGGCAACTCAACTGCTTCAAAATACATATGTCGAAATATGTCTCGTGGAGATTTTTCAAAAGTGGCCTGACTTCTTCCCTCATATCTTGCAGGGCAATGTCGTTTACAGTCCACCTCGTAGTGCTCAACTTTGCTAAGGAGGCAGCCCTTTCATTTATACCTTCGCAATGTTTTGTTTTACGTAATTAGGTGCTAATGAACATGAGCTTGCTTTGCGTAATGCTATAGCTACGATGTTTTTCTTCGTTGTCATCGATTTATTTAAATGAAAATATTGAATTTCCACATTTTTCAAAGTATTTAGACCTATCTTTGAAAAAATGTGGGTGGGCTCTAGCCCCGAAAATTTATCAACTGTTTGCAAACAGTGGACATGCATATATGCCTTGCATTCATGCCTGTTGCAAATGGAGCATTTGTGAATTCGGCCACGGAGGCATCTAGAATGGTCATCGTCGAATTGACAAGATGATTTTACGTAACGGTTGTAATCCCGACAAACAGATAAATCTTTACCTTTTGTGATGCGTTTGAGGCATGTTGATTTTAAGTGACCAAAGCCTTTACAGTACCAACAAGAGAAAGCAATCTTCCAACAGAGCCCATCCACTTTTTCAAAGGTAGCTAGGTCTAAAGAAATGTCACAAATGTGGAATTTTCATTTTTTTTCATTTAATAAATGTATATGCCGAGCCCAAAAAACCTGGCTTCGTTCAAGTAAGCAAGATTCACCAATCTAGCAATATTGAACTTTCACAAGCAACGAGCGGAAACGATGTCCCTCTTGGTAGTTGCTAACGATTTAGGACAAGATAATAAGGAACTCTGGTTGCTGGATTTTAATCTTATTGAAGAGTTCATTGATTGCCTTCCTTTATCTTTCATGTTACCTTTACATGCAGGGATCTTATTAGTATAATACTGTTTCTTTAGTTGGATATTAAGGACAGTAACCTTGCTACGATCCTGTCTATATGAGTCCATAAGGAATAAGGATATTCTTTCAGGTGTAGCCATTTTTAGATTATTTCTGGTTTGCATGTCTTGTCATTCCAAAGGCAGTAGAGAATGCATTACAATAATTGGGGCATGTTTCTCTATGACCAAAGAATATAGGCTTAACCAATTGCTTACAAGAACATCTATGTCATCTGTTCCCATAAGAATATAGAGGATTACTACGAAGATTATTTATTTACCCTCTTTGTCCAAGAAGAACAGTTTCCAGCTTATTGAAAGACCCAACAGGGTCACTGGGTGGCCGGAACCAAGCTGGAACAAGAAAGGACTCGTTTTTCGATGGTAAGTTACAGGTCATCAGCCCAAAGAACATTTTATGGATTAATGAATTTTTTAGTGAAATTTTTAATATGGTTAAATTAACACAGTTAGAACTACCTAGGATAGTGGCTTGGATATTTAATTATCCCCTGATTAAGTTTCCTTGTCTTTATGTATTTGAATGTCGCTAGTGCTGGTAGATGTAATTTACAATGGACGGGTTGGTTTTGCCAGGCATGACATTTGCTCCATAAGCTGTCCAGTTTAGGGGTTTCTTTTAGCAAGGGAGTATTTGCAGGAGCAGAAGCAGTGTTGTTGTCACAATGTTTTTGTAATAGTTTATGGTTGAGAATGTTCCCGGTGTCCATCACTGACCGTACATGAATAAGTTACGCAGGCAACAAAGGGCCGGTGCATCGCACGTCCAGTGTCCGGCATGAGATTTAATCTAGTCACAATGTCCTTCTTGTGGCTGTGGTTTAGAAGTTAGTAGTAAGTATCATAGTTAGTATGTTCTAGTTGTTGCTGTAATTGTCCTAGGTAAGTTTTCAATACATTTTATCACATATTCTTCATTGCAATTATTTAACTGTAAACTTTTAGATCTGACATCTGTATCTGCTTGTAAAAACAGGGCTTCTATTCATAGCAGCTAATGTATTGTAGCTGATTTAATAACCCTGTATAAAGTTAGTTTGTGAGTGAGTTCATCGAGCTTGCTCGGCATTCATTGATCTCTAAGGAAGATGTCAGTGTCCATGTTGTTGATCCATAGACTAGAATGGTTTTGCAGTTGCTCGGAAGAAATCAATTTTGATTTTACGGGAAAGGTTGGATTTCCAAATCTTGTGCATGTTATTTAGTGCATGTTATTGAGTGCTTTATCAATCCTAATGTGATTTTTAGTGTTTGCTACAAAACTTCCAAGGCATTTAAAATCTTTCGCTAACTGGATTTCTTTGTTATTCATTGAATGCATTTTTTCATTTTGCTCTTGATTTTAGGCCATGAGTTCAATGTTTTGGCGCATTTATGTACATACCAATTTCTGCGGCGTCTATTTCTAAGCTGGGCATGAGAGTCATTGCATTTTTTACATGATCGCTGATGATAGCCAGAACGTCGGTGTAATCCGCGTTAGTGAACTTCTTAGCTACATCTCTATACTCCTTTTCTATAGGGAGAGGGTAAAATCAATATGTCTATTTGAGTCCAGAAATCTTCTGAGGACATAGTCTAGACAGATGATTAATTTGTTTAGGGCAAAGGTATCCCTTTGTAGTGCTCCAGCTGTCATTTTAATTATATCGTTCATATACTGAATTACAAGAATCAAGAAAAAAATCATTAAAATCGTCAAGCTTCAACACTTCTGCAGGAATACCAATTAAACCACATGCCTTTTATTTTGAAAATATTTGAGAGCTTCCTTTAGTTCTTCTTCCATGGTGAAGGGATCTCTTTTGATATTTGCATAGTGCAACTTGGTCTATTGTACCGTCAGTTTTTCAGGAGGTTTCCCAGTAATTCATCAAGTCTGATTTCTTATTGATCCCATTTGGATCTCCTGCGCAGCGGAATAGTAAAGTCTGCACGCAGGCTGGAGTTCACCTAGAATCACTCGTTTGAAAAAGATAACAAAATAGATGTCTCTCAAGTTCTATAACTCCCTATTAATTTAACAAGTATCTAGCCTACATTAATTTGCCTGTTCGTTGGATTTACTTTCCAACCTGTCCAGAATCTGGAGTCCAATTACCACATTTGAGCTCTCAAAACAGCAAAACAATAAGAGGCAATTCGATAAAAATAAGTGTTAGGCATTGCGAAATACAGCATGGCCTAACATAACTGGAACCTGTAAGGAGATTTGTTATTCAGTCCCCCCCTCCCTCGCGATAATTTCCAAAAGGTGCATTATTTTATTCATCATAATAATGTAGAAATCTGATTGAACCGACTGAGAAATTACTCTCCAAACAAGTGCTGTGCCCTCCCTATATCAGTACAGTTAACGGCCGCTAGTTGAGATGAAAAGATCGTAATGCAATCGTAATGAGATCGGCGACGGTCCTCAAAGAAGCTCACAAGAAACTATGAGTACTGAATATCTGATAATTTTAAAAACTTTCAGTACTGGCCCGAATTCTAAGTTTCGTATAAAAAATACGTGTAAATTACCTATTTTTTCTCCAGAAACCCGAACATGAAATGTCCTTTCAGCAATTTACATAAGGGCATTGCCAAAGAAAAAAGGGCGTGGAGATGAAAAGATCGTAAAGCAATCGTAATGAGATCGGCGACGGTCCTCAAAGAAGCTCGCAAGAAACTATGAGTACTGAATATCTGATAATTTTAAAAACTTTCAGTACTGGCCCGAATTCTAAGTTTCGTATAAAAAATACGTGTAAATTACCTATTTTTTCTCCAGAAACCCGAACATGAAATGTCCTTTCAGCAATTTACATAAGGGCATTGCCAAAGAAAAAAGGGCGTGGTCCCAATCTTTTCCAAACGCTCCTAGTGGCCTGCTTGGATGTTTACTTGGATTGTAATGGTACTATGATTGGCAAAACATTCGAAAATGGTACTTATCAGCTCTGACTATCATCATGAATAAACAAAAATATGATGTCTCTGTTGACATTCCATGCAGGTATTGAGTCCAATTCTCTCTCTGAATTTTCGCAAAATTCTGTTCGGCCTAGTATTCAAATCTAGACTTCAAAACTGCAAAACGGCGCAACTGCAAAATTTGGGAGCTAAAAAAGGTGCAAATAGCTTATTCTCAGCAAAATACCTTGTAAATATACGAAATATTTGGAATCAGCATTCAATTTTACACCAGAAAACATAACAAAAAACATAACTTTGACCTTACAAGAACTTCAAATATCGCCGTTGCGTGTGAAAATTCGTGCACACGCTAATTGGACAGATGGCAGTGTTCAAGAGAATCGCATTAGCGTTGGGGGCTGAATGTCCGGAAAACACATAAATGGAAAAGAAAAAAGATCGTGCAGATAATTATTTCACTCCTTCCCACACATTACAGACAATTTTCCACATTATTAACTTGTGCACATAATTACTTCTCATATGAAATATTTGATTATCAGAAGTCACTATTACAAAAAGTTCATAATATATAAAATTAACAGTATCAGTCCATACCATAAATTGAAACTTTTTGGATTTGTTACATTTATTAATAAAAAATAATTATTGGACTTTCAATGGCACTCCACGATTTGGCACGTAAATTGTCTTTCGAGGAATCATATCAATACAATCTGAAAGAAAGATTAAGGTGCAATTGAACGGGTTTGCGAGACTATGGTAATATTGCTTCGCGTTGAATAGTGTCCAATGCAAATAAACCGGTATTTGCCTAGCATTAACTAATATCAATATTTCTCTGTTCAGAAAGCAAAAACATTCGACATTTAGAAAGGATAGACACACCCGCATATAACGTTGCATTGACAGAACAATTTATGAAGGATTTTTGGTTTATACTGTAAAAAAAAATAGAATAAGAGAAATAAATGCCAGAGTGACTGAAAAGATAGAAAGCCACTCTTTATGGACGTTACATTAAGGTATCAGATACAAAGATAACAGATTTAAAACACAGAATAAAAGAGGCAAGAATGATAAAAATAAACGTAGCTACATGGAAACATTTCTTTACACTATTGGTAACGATAGTCTGAGCATAGGTATTTTTTTGCTTTCCGTCTAAATACAATACAATCTGCAAATACTACACCCTAGTACCTGGAAGATGTTTCGTAGTTCCTTTATGTTAATCTGTTCATTCTTGATACGAATGATATAAAGTTAAGGGCTTGAGTGGGTTACAGCCTCCAGTCTAGGGCTACCTTACAGCCTCGAAATTGAACTAATAGTGTCAATGTCAGTAACTAGAACTAACAAATGCCCCATTAATCCTTATCAATTTTCTCTCATTCCTAATCTTTATGCTTATCCTAGATTGAAGGATTAACCAAAAGGGCCTAAGTTCAAAATTGTTTAAACCCCGTCTTTGCACAGGCGTACTGGGATATGTCATTGCTGATTCCACGTGCATTATATTGTTGGTGTTCTCCTCCGTTCCTTTATTTGTCGTACATGCGCTCTTTTTGATAGGTTTGAAACTATCGTAGATTTGACTTCGGTTGCAAATGGGCAAGGCACAATTCTGAGCTTAATTCTGATCTACCGTGTGCTTTAGGTTGGGCTTGGAAGTGAGTAAAAGCCTTTTTATACAAACCTTAGTTTGTAATTGAAGCGTTACATTTTGTTAGAAACTCTATTCAATGGCTGTCGACGTTTAGATAGCTTTGGCCGGCCTACTTTCATCGTGGTCATCATTGTGGCGTTGACCTGTATTTCCGGCAAATGGGTCACACTGCACTCTGCTATTGCGTCTCCAAATCATAGGTTGGACAATGTGGCTAGATCTCACTCTCCACCGCCACCACCGCTGCAATCACAAGCCGGATCCAATCCTGCGTTGATGGACCTGGATGTAGTAAGTAGTAGCCCTCCCACTGCTTTACAGCCTACCATTGCTAACGCACCCCAGCACGGGGTTTTTGCAGCTTTCGCCAGCTTCTCCAGTTATAAGGCCTGGCCCGGTCTCAAAGGTTCTTCCGCAGTCCCCAGACGTATCAGAAATCTGTGCTCACCTTTGATGCATTTCCGCCCATTTCTGCTAAAATGATGCATGCGAATAGAGCAAAGAGGCTAACGGTTTAGTATCTATATTGCCTAATTATTTATATTGTCCTAAGTTTGCTTTTAATTTGATAAAAGCATTAGTCCACTCCCGTAAAAATCCTATACTAACGTTAACGTTAACTTTCTTCGCAACGTATTACGTTTTTTTTTTCTGACGGCATTTTGGTAATAGTTTGATTTTTAGCTAATTCGTGGATTTTTTATTGCTTAATCTAGTCCAGAAGGTTTTGCTGATAAATTGGTGTCGGCTAATGTTCATCATATTCACAAATGTGTTATTGAGAGTTCAATTCTCAATTTCAATTCAGACCCCCGTTCATTCACAGCCGCATTTGCATCTTCATCGGCATTGTTCCAAAAATAAAACGAAAGCAAAGACAGTTACAAAACTACGCACGCTCGCCGATCTGTCATCGCCGAAAGGCTTGTCCGTCAATAATGGGATGGATGATGACGAGGGATTTCAACGACGCAACGACGGCAAAATAAAGAGAAGGAAATGCCCTTGGAAAGGATGGAAATTTTAGACGATTCTTTGGTAGGTTTACCAACTGAAAGCAGTGTTTTTGCTGATATTGACAGTAGCTATATCGGACACAACGCTTTGAGTGAATTTTGAAAGAACTTTTTTCTTAAAATGTTTCAATCTTCCATACCGCTCAAGAGATCGTATTGGAATGTTTACGCTGTAAACCAATCTTCAAAGGCATCCCAAAAATACAAGAGTTTAATGATTGGAAGAGATACAAAGAAATATAGCAAATCTTATTAGCAAAGCTAAATTTAAACTGAAATGTTTGATATACGATGGAATAGGGCAGAAAGGTTTAGCAATAAGTAATTCAGCAAACAATAGCAAGATCCCAAAATAGTTTTGGTGGTTGTTTTCTTCTCTTCTTCTAACTCAGCACAATCTAGCACACAAAAGGTAAGAGAGTGCCTCTCACATGGAATGATTGTCTGGAACTGTGTTGATGTTAGCAAATGTTTAAATATTTCTACCTGCGGCCACGTGTTCCTGGTTGATTAGATGTTTTGAGGGTTAGTTGACCTGGCAGTACAGAACTTCGTATGATATTAGTTTTCTTATATTGTAGCTCGGCTAAGTGTAACTTGATGTGAGTTGCCAGGACGATACGTGATGGGGCACAGATGGACTTGAGGCCCACAAATTATTTTGAAAACAATGGTGCTATTTCACAAGCATACATTAGTTATGTTGTTCCCTATTCACGAACTGCACTGCCGTCATGTATAGTGTATTCGACTATTCTTTAGAAAGATAGCAGCTACCATAGAAGCCGCTGAAAGCCATTTAATCTCATCCCATACTCATCCAAATTCTTTGTCTCATTTATCAAGGTACAAGATGTAGCCTAGAGAATAGCTAGAAGAGTTTGAGCTTTTTCCACAAGATTGTGTTCATAGTCCTTCCAGGAGAACGCTTGCACACCTTATTAATTTGCCTTTCCAAGAATGTTTGGATTTTTGAGCACAGCCAACAACAGTCAGTGTTTATTCCTCTCGTAACAACTTGTAGAATTTTTTCTTTGAAGGCTAGGGCTTTTCCAGGCAGCACACCCATTTCCTTCCTCGAGCGTTTGTCGGCAAGTGGGGATGAAAAAATGGTTGGACTTTCAAGCCTGTTTCCTCCGCAGGTTCTGAATATGTCTGATTCTTTTTATATGACGGGGTGGATCTGTTTTTTTCTCCTCCAACACTTAGAAGGGCGTTCTAAACAGTTCAGTTACCAATTGATGTAAACAACTGAACGATTTTTGAAATTTGCCCTCTCTATTTTGCTGCTCGTTTTCTAAAGAACGATCTAAGTCTCCATCGATAATGAAACAGTGGTCTCCATCGATAATGAAACAGTGCAGACTTTCATTAGCTGAAAGGTTGACTTAAAATCCCCATTCTGTTTGACTTCGACTGGGACTTCTATAGGACCCTCCGACTCCGTAACAGGAAAGATGTCTTCATTCTATAACCTTATAGTGACAAAGAAATACAAAGAGTAAACGATCTTAAGGCATAAGAGATAAACATACCGATAATAGGGCAAACACTGACACACAGCGTGCATCCTGTGCAGTCCTCTGTTACATGTGGCAAGTGGGTTTCCGGATCAAATGTAATAGCTTGATAACCAGAATCATTGCAGGTCATGTAGCACTTTCCACAATTAATACACATCTCTTCATCAATCAGTGCAACAACTTGCTGCTTATTATCCAGCTTACCATACGCTCCAATTCTTGGAAGCGAGCAACCAACAATTTCCTAAATGTAAAGTACAAGCATGAATAATTTATATAAAAACAAACAAATTGCACCCAATTCAGTGGATGTAAGACTTGGTCAAGCTTCAAGAGAGTACACTTCAAATATCTAGAAAGTCATTTGCAAAAAATTTTTAAATACCTGCAATTTAGGAATAGGCTTCTTTGGTTCTACAGCCGGTCTAATCAACCCAGGTTCCAATTTTTCACCCAAAAGATCTATACGTTGTTTATACTGAGATATGATGCGAATTTTCTCTTTCATATAAGGCCCAAAATTTGGTAGATGCTAAAGATAAAGAGTGAAAGACCAATCAAATGGCTGTGCACGGATAAGGGAAGATGGTGAAAAACCGAGAGGGCGGTCCCTTGGCATAGCCGCTAGTAGATTTCATTTGTTCTGCGTCTTTTTGTCTGTTAAAACTATACGAAAATTTATTATTTTGAATTACTTAATAATTGCACATATTGTATCCATAAAAAATCATCTGATTGCTATTACCTATCTACAATGAACGCTTGAAGTTATTATTAGCATAAATTGCTTTTCCGATTTATTTATTTCCTTTTTTGCTACTCAGAAAAAAAAGTACTTTGGGTAAATGACGAGATACAGCATAATCAATTTTTCACTATTTTTAATATCGTTCATTCGACATCTATCGACATTCACATGTTGAAACATTTTAAGGCAAGGCGGCATCCTGGTCAATCTAATTCAGCGTGCCTAAACTTTGAAGAGTTACAGGGTTCACATTATGGCCCTTTTTGGGTCAAATCGGCCAATTTTGGCCTTCTGGAATAGTCTGAAAATCACTACAAATTGGCCTCTTGTAGCCAAAATGTAAAAAAAAACATTATTTTGCGTACGTTTTTCAAAACACAAGCATTACAACAGTGATGAAGAATACATGATAGATCACACTCTCGAGCTTGTTAGAGTCATGCCATGCTCTGCGTATTTAAATTATGCTATACACTTTCAAATAAAAAAATGCGAATAATCATTCTCAGTTTTTGATGAATAATCAATTTGGCCTTATTGCGCCCGTTTTGACCAGAATTAATTGCATTTTGGCCTGCTTTTGTAAAGCCAATCAAACGACCATGGTTCAGATAGTTTATGAAAATAATATAGATAGAAAATAAGCATAGGACAAATCCACGATATCACAGAATGAAAATAAGAGACAATGCTTAATTAAGGTGATTAGAACAAGTGAATTTGGCGCGCAATTCGGATATATATAATTTTTTCAAAAGTTGAAATCTAGGAAGATTTACAACTACTTCTTTTTGTACCTTGTCAATAACGTCGTCAACTACGATCGGTTTTCCTTTTTGGTGCCTGACAGTTGGCCTGCTTTGGCCGTTCCAATCAGCAAATCCTTCACAAGCACTCAAATAAATTGCACATTTAAGTCCAACAACGTAATCTTGTACCACAGTAAAGTCTTGGTTTTGAACGGCACTACAAACCTAAACAAAACACTAAGCCATGAAACGTATGCAAAGAAATTGCAAAAGTTTGCAAGCACATGCACTGCAAAATAAGCAACTTGGGACCAAGTATGCTCTGAAAAGATAGCAACTTCTGAAAGCTAGCAATGAAAGTTTGAAAGTCTCAGCAAATTCTCAAAAGACTGCGTGAAATTGAATGCAAATCAGACCCAGCACAAATTCATACAAACAATATCATGGGAATATTTTGCTCTTCATCGTCTGCTAAATGGGATAAATATGATTGCAAATTTCCGCACAATCCGATTTAGATAGCATAGGGGCTAAATTCATACGCATAACGTTAATATGCTTCCCTGGAGAACGGATGTAACAGGTTCCAGGAGGGATAGGTCCTAAATCGAAATATGGTTTCATTACTCATTTTGTACAAGAATGTGACAGAGACATAATAACATTATCCAATAACAACCTGCACAACACTTGCACCAGCATGTAGAAACTGCAAGGCAGCAGAGGCACTGTCAATGCCACCGGTAGCAAGAATTGGAAACCCCGGTAGTGCATTGGCTATGGCTGATACTGCTCGCAGGGCTATTGGTCTTATAGCATTTCCTGAAACACCTCCATAGGTGGTCCGTTTTTCTTTGCCAATGGCAGGCCAAGCTGTTCCGTCTCCTTTAAGATGCATTAGGCCAGACACCGTGTTGGTAGCAGTAACACCATCTGCTCCACCTACAAATTAGGATAAAAGTTAACAATATCACACAGCCTATATAATATGCTTCTAATAACAAAAACGATTTTGTGGAGTACCCCTGTCAAAGAGTGATAAAAAGCATAAACAAATTAAATCAAATTAAATTAAAATAGAGGCAAATTCAAAGATTTTTGTAGAGCGCGATAGTGACGTTTCTTGATATCAGGATATAAATTCATGCATTGATTTGAAAAAAAAAACATCCTATGGCCATTAACCATGGTGAAAAATTCCAGCAACCATCAATGATTTTAATACAACCTCGATAGTCCGATTTGCCGATCACAGCACTTACTATGAAATTTAATGTGATTAGTTTATGGACTGCGCAATATCTTCCATAAAACATTTTCTTGATCTTCTTGAGAAACTGCGATCTCCTTCCAAATATCGCAAACCTATCAAATCCGTTTAATGATTATTAATATATAACTAATGATAGCAAGCAAGTTTAAGCTTTGAGCTTTGCCAACCAACCTTCCTTCGCAGCTCGAGCTATTTCCACAACACTTGTCACATTAGGAGTTAACTTGGCAAAGAATGGTATTTTCACGGATGCTCGCACCCAGTGACAAATATTTCTCACCATCTCAGCATCCTAAGAGAAGAAAATTATCAGGGTAAATTTTTTTTACCGAAATAGCTAAATGAAATAGCTTGGAAGTACCCCTTAGAGAAGCAAAGATGCAAATCGCTTAAAAATTACGAGTCACCTGGCCACAAGCAAGCCCCATTCCTTTTTCCCCCATGCCATGCGGGCAAGAAAGATTAAGTTCCAAAGCATGAGCACCGGCAGCCTAAAAATAGATGGTAATAACTGTAGAACAATAATCAGGTTAACAAGCAGTTCCACGTGAAATGTGACGCAATCTTAAATGACCTTGAAAACTAAAGATGCATTTTTATAGGTGACAATTCAAAAATGCATTCAATTGAAAAATGTTTTCAAGTTGCAAAATAATACCCGACAAGAAACCTTAAATAAAAGATACTGCGAGAAAATATGCAAAAAAAAAAGAAGGAAAAAGACAGATATTTTCAATACTTCAGCTTTTGCTGCAAGTTCACTCCAGTCTTCTTTTGAATATCCGCACATTATACTGGCAATCAAAACCTAGAAAATTAAGTTTTATTAAATATTCATTTTAACTAGGGTGCCCATGTTGAGGTAGCTAAATAAAATTTGCTGTCACTTTAAGGTAAAATATCCTAGAAAGAAAATATCGTTATTCATAAATTAAGGTGTCTTGTTCATTTTCATTTAAGCTTGTAAATGCTGCTTTTTTCATTGACAACTGGGATTTAACAGACTTTGAAGGATTTCCAGTTTCTTCTTTCTTTTTTGCCAGTGTCTAAAACCTACTATTCAGTTGTTATAACATCTTCCTTTAAAGCCATATATTGTGATAGGAATAAAAAAAAACTCACGCGATCAGGAAAATCCTCCACTAGCTCTTTAATTGACTGACACCAGTAGGTTGATGACTTTTCACTTATCAGCTCAATGTTTAGAAACGAGCCTTGACCAGGACCATAAATTTCTCCAGATGTTGAACCTCGGACGATACGAGGGCTAACATTTGTTATGATGTCCTAAAAATAAAAGACCATTCAAAAATATACAAATTCGTTAAAAATTTACAGAAATTCTCGAGAACAGCAGCTGTCTTAAAAAGTATGTATATTTTGAAGAGGACATCGAGCATTTTTCAACATTTTACACTGCAAGTCTTAAAAGTATGATAGCTGAGAACATGAAGGAAATTTCGCAAACACCCAACGGTCTGTTTTGGAGTTAATACACTAGCGACTTCTTTATTATACACCCTTCTGATTACCCTTATTACAGATCAAGTTAATAACACCTTCTATCAAATGTTTCATTCAAGGAAATCAATTATAGTCGAGATAGATCAACATGTTGACAAATGCAGACCAATAGAGTGCTCCAATCAACATCGAACTAGAAGTGCGTAAATATTGCATACTGCTGGAAAGTTTGGCACACCACAAGATGATCAGAATCCCATTTGAACCGAGACCATCAGGACGCCCATTATAAGAAAATCGATCATCACCACCGCTACCAGAGAAGAGAGGCGAGGAAGAAAGCAAAGTTTATCCTCAAAGTGTTGATCAAGAATTTCTGAACTTGGAGTATATTTTTCACATTATAGATAACAAAACTGATTTTGTACAAATGGCTTCTAATGTTTATCAGAGACAAGACTGAAACAAAACCAATTGTGTTTACAAACAGACAATAAATGGGAGAAATAACTAAACAGAGTGAAACATACTTGCTTGATGGCAACCACGAAGAAGTGGAAACCCGTATAATACTCCATGCATGCCTCGATCACAAACTTTGTAGGTGCAAAAGACACAGATGTGTTTATTTTAATGGTGGATGCTTATTGCATCAAGAAGCCCACACAAAATTGGTTCTTGAACATTGACCATGACAAGTACATAGATATATAGAAAGTTGCACATTTTATCGGAGAAGATATTTCAAAGAAATTACTAAAAATGCATGCAATTACTGGTTGTGATACAACATCTTCGCTATTTGGCATACGTCGGTCAGTAAAGTATTTCAAGAGGTTAAAGAAGAATACGATAAACATCAGGTTACTTAAAAGTGAACTTAAAAGGTTGGACTTAAAAGCGAAGTATATGAAAAGATCAA
The DNA here is from genome assembly GCA_015164055.2 of Chrysaora achlyos. Taxonomy (NCBI): domain Eukaryota; kingdom Metazoa; phylum Cnidaria; class Scyphozoa; order Semaeostomeae; family Pelagiidae; genus Chrysaora; species Chrysaora achlyos. Next base: position 15,223 of record WUAR02088896.1, read on the forward strand.
CAGAAGAGCCAGACAAATTGTTCAAACATTCCTTTACAACGGCAAGAGTATGAAGACAGCTGCAGGGTAGTTTATTTTGCAAATAGGAAAAATAAATGAAGAAATATTTGCCGCATACCAGCAAACGGGAGGTAGGGAGACGTCGCAATGAATGAACCCGAGCACGTAGAGTGGAATAGAAAAAATGGACGCATATCGCAAGAATGCGTGGAATATTTATTTCAGATGATTGTTACCTTGCAGGCTAATTTTAAGATTTAGAAGATAGTATTTTTCTTCTAAATCTTAAAGTCTATGTCAATAAATTGTTTGTGGTAGATCTTTGAAGAGAATTTTTTGACCTGTGAACAGAGACAAATATCATAGAGACAACTACCTTGTTTTAATCTAGTTTGTTGAAAAAACAGTATAGTGACACTTTCACTTTGTATGGCTGAAAGGGCAAGACATATACGATGCAGTATACAATCTTCTTGTTGGTTTTCTTTTGTGAAAAAACCGAATAATTCTGAGAATGTTGACTTGGTCCCAACAAAATATATATCCAATGAAACAAATGCACTCAAAGCTTCAGAGCTAGTGCAAACGCTGGGAAAAGAAATTGCCAAAAAATGATATTGTTTCTGAAACTATTATTGACACATCTGTTCGTGATTTTTTGGCAGATTCGCATCCGACGAGGGCTTAATACACGTTTTTTCAGATCAAGCAGATAAATTTTGAAAGTTTAGGAACAGAGCGAAATACGCAAATTTAGAGATGAAAATGTTATATTTTTGTGTATGAAATTTGAAATTTTATATCAAATTTGTACGTTAAGACGTTCCACGGTCTACGCAGAATTACGTTCTACGTTAAATTTCTAAGACTTTTCTCTTAGCAGGATTGGAACTCTGACAAAACCATTGTCCTTTCGGGGACGGAGTCACTCTAACACAGACATAACGATACCATTCTATCTTGCATTTTGAATTGTTACAAGCAACCATTTGGTCTAAGCTTTGCCGCTTGCAGGGTTTTCCTGTAATTCTCAGGATTTTCTTGGGTTCCAAAAACTGTTTCTAACACAATAATCTTCACGAATTTCATGTGAAGATGATTAAAAAGATCATCTTAAGGACTATTGGGTTACTCCAAAAGGTAGTGTCATCTACCCATCAACTTTCCAGTGCAAATTGACCGGCAAGCATCACCATTTATATCGTTTTTTGTCTTCATCTTGGGTTTTGCCTGTCTGTTTACAGGAGCCTGTAAAACGACCTCTTTGAGCTTGTGTTAGGGTGTGGGTTCAACATTTGGGTGATCTCCAGAACTGAGCTGAATTTTAGCATGCGGTTTTCGATATTTTTGGTTAAAGACAAGCAGCAAGCCATCATAGAATTGAAAAACGCTCAACTTTCTCATAAGTAGCCGAGCCAATATAAGATAAGGAGAATAAAAATTGATTAAAAAGCATGAAAACGACTTAATAAGAAAAGTTCAAAATAAAGCGAACACTGGCAGCATTTCAGAACATACCTTGTCCAGAACGAATGTCTTCGTTAAAGCGAATCCCCAACCGACTTCAAATGCCCTTCTCATCATAGCTGATGTTGTAGTGGGTGGTGCACTTGCCAATCCAAAAGGATTTTTAAACTTCAAACCACAAATATCAATGCTCAAATCGACAAGATCAACTGTTGTAAAAAACAATGGCAGCTTTGGTACGGCATCCATGATTGGAATTCCGTGAAGTTCCTTAAAGAACAAAAACTGTTATACGGGAAGATCCATCAAAATCATGCAGCGTAAAAACCCCTGTTAGCATAAATTTTTAACTTGAAACCAAAAGATAGTTGAAGAAAAAAGAATTCAAACACACTTGTAAATATTTATGCATGAACCAGGCAGCAGTTTTCCCATCATTCACAGATTCCACGGTAGTTTGTGCCACGCCAGCGAAATCTCCGCCACAGAACACTCCTGGGACATTTGTTTCCATAGTCAAAAAGTTCACTTCTGCAGTCCCCCAACTGTTCATCTTTACAGGTTCCAAGGCTTTAACGACTATTGGAAGGATGTATGGAAAAGTGAATTGCATATATTTTTTAGAAACATTAAATCAACTAGTCAAAAAAAATTTCCAATGCAATTCTGCCGTCGAAGAGTGATGTCAAGTATAAAACAAAGATCAAAAGTTTTTATAATAAATTCAAATATTTCGTGTAGAGCTTAAAAACTTATGTCTATTGCCATAAAGATACTTATTTGTAGAATGACTCGAACAAAAACAACTGCTAGTCATTCATGCTCTATATTTTCACACCAAAATAACTTCTATTTTATAAAAAAAATACCTTGTTCATCCGAAAGAGTTGAACCGAAAGCAGATATCACCCAATCAGCCTTGATAATGATTTTTTGATCTTCGTCTTCAAACCATGTACCATCATCAAGCTGCAAAATGCAAGGTGAATGCAAACCACAAAATTAAATTCAAAATTTACAAGATAATAATTGATGCACACCAAAGATTTTTATCTTATAAAGGCACAAAAGGGTATAAGTATTTATAGCCCACCTGCTCTGTTCTGCAAAACTCTACAGCGCTGATCTTGTCCCCTTTTAGGATGACCTTTCTAGGTGACAGAAACGGGAGGAACTCACACTGCTCTTCTCTCGCAAGCTCCATTTCCTCTGGAACAGCTCTTATATTTGTAAAGCCCTTTCGGAAAACTACAAATACTCTCTTGGCTCCACAGCGTAAAGCTGAAGTACAGCAGTCAAAGGCAGTATCTCCGGCACCAAGGACAATAACCTTTCCATGCATGTCGGGAAGGGTCGAGGAACATTTTGTCATTCCTAAAAAGACGAAAATTAATCATCAATTTTAAATTGAAAGATACAAGTTTAAGTTAAGGCAGCCTCTCGTGGTGTGCACCTGTAAATACGTTTAGAGCTAAGAGAAATTAGAGTTAGAGAAAAATTGACAAATATATTCTAGTCACAAGGGTTTAAAAGTACATGAAATTGTCTATATTCTTTTTCCTAAATACTAGCTACTGTTATTTTCTTAAATTGATCTGTTATAGGCTTTTTACTTTCTTGAAGAGTGCTACATGATTATGGCGGTATTTCAGCGTGTTTCGCTCGCTTTCCTTATCTGCAGTTGACTGATCTTCGTTTATTAAACTTTGGTCCCTTGGTCCCTTTACTACTTTATGCTTATTGGTGGCTAGCTTGCTACGTTTTATAGCTATAGTCAACTCTTTTCAAGTTTGCGTATTGCAGGTCATCTTTACTATCTCACATATCTAGTTTTTGCAATACCTTGAAAAAAGTCGTCTCACGGCTGTCAGTTTCACTTAGGCCCTAGAATTGAATGATTCGAACATGCAAGATATCACTGCCAAAACGATAACAAGAGCAGTAAAATATGTTTTAACTAAATGGTTAACTTTCCACAAGTTGGTTTTTTGAATTGTTATTTACAAGGTACACCAATATAACAACTTGTGAAAAGTCAACCATTTAATTGAAACATATCTTACTTCTTTTGTCTTAACTTCTTTCGTCTTATAGTCCTGAATGGCGTGATGAATTGTTTTCATGATGACAGGAAGATCTCGCTTGTGCAAATAGTCTAGGAGCCATAAAACAGGCGTTGAATTTTAGGGCCTAGGTGCAGCCGACCACCGTGAACCACTAATTTTTCCTGATGGTTCAATAGTTATGAAAGTCAAGTTTATCGTTCACTGCGGATTTCCTATACGATCCTAGTTAATGTTACACGCTGACTTTTTGTCTTTTGCATACGATTCTTTGAAAATGTCCCTCATACTAGCAAGCAATATGCTTCATTTAGCATGATCGTGCTGTAGTATATCTTTAATTTTCGTTTGCAAAACATCGCATTAAATGCTGCAGATTTCGTTCCAATTTATTTGTTTTGCATGTTCATTAATTTATTTGTCTTGTTAGATCAACTTGACAGTTGATTTGCTTGCGAAAAGCTGCTTCAAGCACCTAGGGATGGGTGGAATGTTAAGAGTCTGGTAAAATAGAAAAAATGTATTTATCCCTGCTACTATTTACATGTAATAATACAGCAGCTCTTTACCTAATCAGAACTGGTCCAGAAATTTTCATTGCCCCTAATTATTTCAACAACAAATATCAAAACGAAGTTCAAAATTTTTTAAAAATTAACAAACGTATTGTGGTTGTAATTGTGCAATTACATTTTAATTAGTCACATGACAGGCTGGCAGATATTGAGTTTTAATTTTTCATATTCAGTTCTGATTTGTCTTCATCTTTCAACATATATTGGCATTTCTTTTATGTTTTCTATGGTTTTTATTGTAAATTGATATTTGGATATGTCACAGATGGCTTTGTCAATACAATTTCGAACGAGTTTGCAAGCACGAATCTTGTTTGCATTCATCATTGATCGGAGTATTTTGTAACGTTTTACAAAATTTATAAACAATTCTTATGTGTAATGTGCAACATTATTACCTATCAACACGAGATTACGTTAGAACTGAAGTAAAAAAATGCAAAAACCTGCTTTGCTTGCTTTTGATACCGCAGGTAGAAATTCTTTTGAAGTGAAAAAACCATGGAGCCTATTCAATTCTTGAAATGGTGCAATAATTTTTGGCTGGGGTAAACCTTAATAGGACAAATAAGAATTTAAGTAAAAGTGATACAAAAGAAACGGAATTTAGAATTAAAACGGAAAGTAAGTAAATCCATACATTCTACGACTACAAGTACAGGAGATGTATCCCGTATAAATAATTCGTCTCAATATCAGCAAAATTGTTGTTACAAAATACCAATGCCGATAAAGATGCCTTCATATCCATCATTCTTCAACGATTTGATTGTCAATCCCCCGTCAGCAGTCAGAGGCTTTGCTGTTTGAATCTAACATAAAAACCAAATTTTCGTTATGAAAATGATGTTTATTTCATCATGCTGTTATTGGCAATATCACATATTGTAAAGAAAGGTAGAAAAGAGCATATTTCAAGTTCTGTTAAACACAATCCATGAACTAGGATTACGAACAAAGGAATGGTTATCCGAAATAAAACAATGAAAAACCACAGAAAGTTATCAAACTGAATCTAGTGTAAGAGTAGAAAGTTGTAATTATAATCTTTCCCAGAGGGTAGAGATAGAAGCAATAGACAAGCCTGAAGAACTGGAAAATGATGGCAGCGTTGCCAATCTGTGAAAGATCTTTGTAATAGATTGGAAGGGAAGGCCTTTCAGAGGACGATATAGATGATTTAAAATTAGTAGCCGGGGAGATAAAGGAAATGCACACCCCGATAATCTAAGGAGTGTTGACCGTGATATATTGAAGTAGCATGCAGCACGTAGTTAAAGCAAAGACAGGAAAAAGTTATGGTAGGCATGTTAGTTGGCGGTAATTTCGCTTAACTGTACCTTAAGTTTTGTCTTTCTGGATATATCTTATTCGTCGATTGGTAATCCACAGTGTTTTCCCTTCTTGTAGGCTTATTTTTAGACCTGTCTTGTCAATCTCTTCTTTAACTTTCTCTTCTTTGACTTCACTACAGAATTCAATCTTGCATCTTTTTACGCGTTCCTTCTTTTCCTCTATACATCAGACCCGAAGCTTTTTGCTTCTTCCAGACTTGGTGCTTTTCTTTCCTTCCAGCCTTGAAAATTTTCAGGAGTTGATGATATCTCCCTTCATCTCTGCTGAATAATCTGTTAAATGTAGATACTCTCTGATATTATCTCTTCTTTTTCCTGTCTTTGCTTTAACTACGTGCTGCATGCTACTTCAATATATTGCGGTCAACACTCCTTAGATTATCAGGGTGTGCATTTCCTTTATCTCCCCGGCTACTAATTTTAAATCATCTATATCGTCCTCTGAAAGGCCTTCCCTTCCAATCTATTACAAAGATCTTTCATAGATTGGCAACGCTGCCATCATTTTCCAGTTCTTCAGGCTTGTCTATTGCTTCTATCTCCACCCTCTGGGAAAGATTATAATTACTACTTTCTACTCTTACACTAGATTCAGTCTGATAACTTTCTGTAGTTTTTCATTGTTTTATTTCGGATAACCAGTCCTTTGTTTTAATTCTGCCGAAATGTGCAAATACCTACAGGGATAAAGACTATTATCTCGCAACAAGAAGGATGCCAGAGAAAATCGAAACTGAAATGAGATCTACTGTAGATAAAATGATTTTGATGGAAGTCAAAATTTATGACGATCAGGATTACAACTGTAACATTGGAATGGCATTTGGCCTTGAAAATGGTTGCAGAGGGCAGACAAAAAGATTGTTAGGGGAGTTAAGGAAAAAGTGAATATTAACCAAAGGAAAACCGTAAACAGAAGAACTGAATGGCTAGTCTTTTTGATAAACAGTTTTTGGAGAGATAGGTGGAACGAGAGACGCAAACTCTCATTTCAGGACCTCAAGACTAGCACTCCGACTAACTAATCGAAGTCAAAGTAAGACCATTGACTGCGATTAAACTTACTTTGGGATGACAAAGCACCCAACAGTTTTTTCGGGGGATCAAAGTTATAACATCCTTTCACACATTAACAAGAAGTAACCTTTTATTCATAATCTTACAAAAATAAAGATTACTTTGCAAATGTAAGCAAACCTGTACTCCAAGATCTTTCATCATCTCAATTTCAAAATGTACAACATCATACGGAAGACGATACTGTGGAATCTCAACAGAACTAAAACAAACAAAATTGGAGGGAGAGAATAAAAAACATATCAGTGTATACCACACTCAAGGGCAGCATTCACACTCCTTGTTCAATAAAGATCGGGGTCAAGTACAGCTCATAACAGTCCTTCTTGTCAACATTGGCTGACCATCAAGAGACCAAAATGAAATATTTAAGCCCGTTGTTGAGATATTCAACAAAAGGTACTCTCTCGCGAGCTCGAATCGGCCGCTACAGCCTCCGGGAGCGTTATGTCTCTAGTTCAATGCGACGATCAGGAAGTGAACACTGCAATACACCAATACGACCCCAAGGGACCGCGCGGACAAAAGGGGACTGGCAACGAGTTCAGGGTGATAAATAATATCTTAATACACATTTTTATTGTTGTTTCGTGGAATTGATTTATTGGAAATATATTTCTCTTGTTACTCGCGTTATTTCAAATTTTATCTAGGATGGATTTAGACATGGTTAACGGGATGAAAGAAGAAGAACTCAAGAAATATCTCCGACTACGAAGTTGCGTATCTGGAAGGAAAACTGAGTAAGTCACCCATGTTTTTGCTTCATTTGAGAACAATGTGCAGCCTATCAAAACAGCAACATAAGTACAAACCAAACTGCATGACGAATATCATTGCAAGCTTCTCATTGAAGGTACATCTATGCCTGATCTACACCATCTAGATGATGGTTAGCTTTCTGAGGATGATGGCCTAGTTCACTGGCCACTTGTAACCTATCCTGCCATCTCTAGTTATTTCATGTTAAACCTAAATCATCTGTCCAGCTAAGACTTGAATGATTAAACAGATTCCAAACATTATAGTTATTTTAATCGTGGTTGGCTTGGCTGCCTTAGTTATCATCATGTCGATCAAGCTAGTTTATATTGTTTCATTAAAACCGACTGCCGTGCATGAGAGCTTGAGTGATCCTCCTTATAAACTATGGGCCTGTATAACAGAGAAGGATGCGTGATCAAATTTGCCCACTGTAATTGTATGGTTTGCATGTCAGGAAACTGTCTGCATGTTGCTGGTATGCTGTATCGTGTTGAAGCTGTTGTTCGGTTAGGACTAACAAAGCCTGCTTGCACTGCCAAAAGTAATCAATGGTTACCTAATAGAAGTGATGTTTTACCAGCTAAAGAAAAAGATTTGACATTTGTCAACCAAAATATCCCTGCTTTAAGTACGGAAGAGCAATGGAGGAAAATGCTGTCAAAGAACTTTAAAGTCAATTGTCAAGATCACATAGAAATGTAAAATCATTAGAATGTGGTTTCTTGTTGGATAAAGATGATCCTTATTTTGGTGCATGTCCTGAACGGATGGTAATTGTGAATGCTGTCCAAATGCTTGTCTTGAGATGAAATGTCCATACTCCATCAACTTTACTTCTCCTGGTCATTCAAGTGTCAATTTACCATACTTGAAACAAATTGATGGCAATGTTACCTTGAATAGACGACACAAATATTACACTCTGCCAGATGCGAGTGCCAGTAACTGGGTGTTTGCTCTGATATTTTATTGTTTGGACTCAGCATGGTTTCTTTCTGGAAAATTCACCTTTTATCCGGTACTCTGGAAAGAACTGAAATGTTTATTTGCAGACTTTTACAGCCACTACTTGAAATTGTTTAGAGTTAAAGTTTTCTCGCTTCTATCATTTGTAGCATAATAATTCCTGGCCGCTTGGTTATTATTACAATCAAGCTTGACAGTGAGGGCCTATTCTTTACATGGTTTCCTGGGTTTAATGAGGTGCGGCTTTAGATTACAAAGAGCTGCACGGGTGCAGACTATATCAAAAGCATGGTGCAGCAGGATGATAGGCAGGACAGACTTCAAAATACGAAAGTTTTTGATTCTGTTGATTGCTCGCTCAACATGGAGGCGAACATTTGCAACAACTTTGCCTATTTTGCATTCAGCAGCAGTCATCTGAGCTTTTTGTGCGAGCACAAGGTGGGACACTGAAATGGTCACTGCTAACTCTATCACTAGGCTTTCGATACCAAATCGACTTATCCTTTCTATTTTTCCCATCTATTTTATCCATCTCTCCCGCTGATCTTTGTAACGATTATCAATATGAAAGCAGAAAAAAACGGTATGGCGACCTACATCCACATTCACCATAAACGATGTTCTGATGAACTTCGCAAATTCTCTTCTTCAACAGCATCAAATGGTATTACGGCAGCTTACTACGGCACAGTTAGCTTGACCCATATCGAATGTAAATAGAATCAAACGATAGCCGATTACCTTTAACCTGATACTAGTCTCTATTTGTGTGCGCTGGCCTTAGAGTCGTACTGCTGTATGAGGTATCGAGTGACTGATCAGTTACTTTACAGAAATTAGAGAAAACGACCTATAAAACAAAAAGTATGTTTCTTCTACTATCCGATTAGTTGGATATGCGTACATCCCGAAATTCGTTAAACAGAGTTGCCTAGTAGCTGCAAAGGTAAGTCAGATACCTTAAAGTCGTCTTCATTTTTTGTGTAAACATTTCAAGCTTCGGATATTGAATTGAACAACTTCTTTGCTCCAGCCTATCAAAACTTTCTATCAAAACTCGCTAAATCAACAACAAGGCACACTTTCGGCTTGTTATCGGGGACCACAATGTCCGGCTTTTCATGCTCTATTCTCCTTTCGGTTTGTTGGTAACAATCCCATAGCAATTGTGACTTGCTCAGGTTCAAAGACTTTCATCTGTTTTGTACAAAATATTTATACCTCTTTTCTGTGCATGCAAAAAAGAATTCTTCTAATTTCAGCAATTGTACCGCGTTGGCACTTTTGCACTCATTATGGGCTACAGTAGTGACCAATATGGGCCAAGTTTATCTATCATTCTCTTGATCTAACAACTCATCCTTGGCCTCGTTAGTTCAATCATAATAGAAAGTTTAGCAGTTGTGCAGATAACAAGAGAAGCCTTTCAAGGTGACAGTATCTCGCCTATCTTTTTTGTGATGGCCCTGATCACTTCGCAAATTATACTTAATAAAACTAAGAAAGGATTCTTTCTGGAAAAGGGAAAATAAAGCTCTATGGCAAAGACAACATTCAATTGGAATAATACGTGCAGATAGTAAGGATATTTAGTTATGATACTGTTGTAGTGAGCAGTGTCGTATGGTAGAGATGGGGCGCGAATAAGTCATATATATGATGAAATCTTCCTTAAGGCGAGAAAGATAAAGAAGGTTATTAGATCCGTTATTAGAAGACAAGTCTAGGGTTCCTGTAAGGGAAAGAGGGAGTCTTACAGAGTGAGATGGTGAGAGAAGGATTATTTACAAAATTGGCAAAGCCAAAAATTGTGGAAAGCGTTATCATAAACTTATTGTTAAGTGTTTCTACAAACTTGTTATTAGAAGTACTATTATTTTAATAATGTTAATAATTATCATTACTATAAATATTCTTATGTCATTATGCAAATTTTTTCGTGGTTTCGATATACCAGAATCTTGTCTATAAACAGTTGAAGTCCAAAAAAAATGAAAATCATAAAGGTAGAATGTTACCTGAGACCTCCGATATACTGCTCTTTTTCAAATATTGTTATGTTGCTATAACCGATTCTTGCAAGGAAAGTTGCACAGCTAATAGAGGCTGGACCACATCCAATCAAACAAATCTAAAAGAATCATACATAAAGCGGTCATTAACAAGATAGGGCGTAAGAAGAATATTACAAATGTTTATAGAAAATCGTTGTAAGAGTTCCCCCAGAAACACTAAAATTCCTTGAAATCAGGTAGAGTTCATAGAAACATGTGGATACCGTTAACCACTCAGGCATGGAAATCTGGCTTTTAGCTTTTGGCATTTGTATCTGGGTATTTAGCTCCAGTGTTCCACCAAGCAACCCATCAACATTTATCCTATAGATGAACCAAGCTGTTACATATTTGGCACAATTGACAAGGTTAAGGAGAACACAAGTAAAATCTAGCATTAAGTAAGCCACTAAGATCTATAGGTTACCTAATGGTGTAGGTAAACGCGAGAAGGTAAATATAGATATTAAATAGTAAATACATTAAGTAGATAGACAATCAAGCTAACAATTGCTATCTCTCTTTAATTCGTGTTACAGTAGAATGAGATTTAACGCAACAATGGCAAGAAATCGATTTAGCAATTATACCTTGGCACAAAAACTCTGAGGAAGGGTATTCAATGCAGGCAGATTTGGATCTCGAATTTGTGCAAGACGCATATCTTTGAAAACCTAAAAAAAATTAACAACAATGTCGGCTATTTTCAAAAGAAGAATATTTCTGTACACTCCCCACAGATTTTAGGGAGATTAATTCGATGAGCCTCTCTGCCATTCAAACCAAACTAACCTCAGTTGCAAATTGCTGCAATCCTCCAATATTAATTGGACCTTCTTCTGCTGCATACAAGTTACATCCGCCAACACATAAATCACTTGTGGGACAAACCATTCCACAAGTCAGGCCAAGCGGATTGTCACTAAAAATGGCCTTGGCAGCTCCGTAGTAGTTCTAAAATTGTAGTCGATAATTCAAAAATTAATCACTTCCTTTACAAATTAAATACAGATACTAAATTTGTTACGAATTCAAAAACAAAAAGAAACGTTAGACTCAGAGAATTTAATATTGTTTTCAAACTTGGTTTAATTATTTGAAAAACCAAAAGAAAGACAAACTAACTTTTGTACTTATACTCGAAATGAAGGACTTCACATCCAGCTGTGTAGGACAACTCTTTTGGCATGGGGCGTCAGCACATTTCAAGCATCTGTCGCAAAAAATATTGCAGGGCTAATTTTGCTTATGTAGGTAATTATTTCAAGAAATTTGAGTCAATACCACTTTACTCTATTGATCAAATGTGCGAAATCAGTGAAGAAAAGGCCAGGAATTAAATAATAACATAATGACACTGTCCAGTTCTTAGATTTTGGATCATTTCATAATTCTGAAACAACTCAATGAGCGATTAATCATGACGGTTCGACGTAGTTTAGCCGGGGTTAGTGCCCAAAGGATACACAGAATCTTCTCGCGTGAAGTTGGTTCCGTCTCGGTTGGTACTACACCCCCTTGTCTCAGTTGGAATGTTTCAATATTGAAACTATACGTCTTCGATACTTTGGTTCGAAATATCAGTTTCTTCAAGTGATTTTATCACCCGTAGTTTGGCACATTGGTTGGCTGTCTTATCAGTTCAAGATTTGCTCCGTTCCGTTGCTGGTCGTGCTCGCCGTTCTTCTAAGCCTACAAATTTATTCTTGTTCTACACCGGTGAGATTATTCCATGTTGCCTTACATTCGTTTCAGAAATCTTTTTTCGCTTCAAAATCAGAGATTAGTTCTGGTAAGGGATTCCAGGCAATCATTAGTCGGAATTGTCGGGTGAGTTTATTGTTGTTAACATCTAACGTTAATTACCAGTATCATCCGTGGCCTAGCCATCTAAAATGAGATGAAGAACCACGCGTATTCCAATTCTATTTTTGTCAGCGATTCGTTGGCTGGGCCTAGTTGCCAACCTAACAATCCAGGTATGTAAAGTACAACATTTCACCCTTCGGTGATAGACTCTGTAGTTTCATCCAGCGATGGCTCCTGGATTTATGAATCAGGTTCAGGGGGAAGTAGGATTCTTTTATTGTCAAGTGTTCTCTCATTGGCAAATCTCAACTGGTGTTAGCACACCAGTGCACTAATGGAAGGAAGGAGGACCCTTCCAACACCCAGAAGATGCTGCTGTCACTGTCAGCCCTGTTTTACCTCTAGTACCTTCCTACTTGATTACTGAAATTGAATCTGAAAAATTATCGAAATAACCTTGTTTCCGACCCATCAACCTGGCAAAATTGCCTTGTAGTGACCTTATAAGGCACTGCGCGCAAAATTTGCTAGAAATAATTCAATAATTAAATCTGGTCAAGTACCGAAGTAACAACAACAATTACTCTAACACTTGACTAGTGTTAAGAGAGCAAAAAAATTTTTTGCCGACTCTTGATTCTGACTTTTAGATTCAGATTTGGGTCCTTAGCAGCCTTTAATTTGATTTTGACACTTGGATTTCGCATTTCCGACCCAGCGTTTAAGATGTGAAATGGCAAGTCTGTTTATGATCATTCCAAGTTATTTCTGATTATTTGAAAGTTGAAATGGTTTGGAATTCTATTGCTGGGCCATTTTATACGCAACCTCTTGACCACTTTCATTTCAGTCACTTCAATGTAATTCCAAAGTCCACTCCTGGGGAGTTGCACTTGATATCAGATCTTTAATGACCTGGTGTTAATGACCGAATTCCAGATTCACAGGCGTGTAAGTCTTACATGATTTTCCTGAAGCTACTCATTTGATTATGGGTTTTTCTCCCGGGTTGCTTATTAAAAAAAAAATAGATATAAAAACGCTTACCGTCTTCTACCTTTACGTTTCACCTATTGGGTCAACCATCTTATGGCCCCAAAAGAAAGATTCTATCCCTACCGGGTTTATTGCAGCATCAGTCTTCGTCGTTTAATGTGTGCGATCGCAAGGGCACGCGTCCGCACAAGCATGAATCCAATAATGTGAGCGATTGATCGCACGCATGAGTGAAACATTTTATCCCTATTTTCGGCCTTCTTAGAATAGTTTTCATTATGGATATTAACATTTCATATTTGTGGAAGCTGGCAATATCGGATGTCTTCTTAAGCGCTTCTTTATTTTGCATATTAAAATGCGTTGTTATTCATCGTTGGACAAATTTCCGGAAATTCGTGATATTCGGTTCTTATTCAAATAATTGCTTTGTTCAAATTCTGCTAAGAACGAGGCAGGCATAAGTGATGCTCTTCATTGTGGTTTAGCATACACACGACATTTACCTCGTGCCGAAAATCTGCAGCACTGTCTACAAGGCTATAGTCGTTGGTTGGCTAACACCTGGAATGGCAAAGTATGTTTTTATTTACTGGGGAGGACCCCAAACCAGCTCTAGCTATTGCTCTCAATGCGTTTGGAAACTTGGGCTTTGCAGCCATAAATGATCCTCACTTGCTTGCTGCAGCTAGCAGTCTTAGCATTGCTGTCAAGGAACTAATTCCAATTTTCCTAGCTGCCCATAACTGGGGTAATTGCTGGACTAGGAAGCGTATTTGTTTCAAATGCGAAAACAGTGCAGCTAGTGCGTGCCTTAGACAAGGACTATGCAAGGACCGCAATCACGCCTTATCTTCTTAGGGATCTTCAATTAAAGCCAACTGTTGTTTTTCAATTTTTCTGCCTTACTCTAAAGGCAATCTCAGATGGAGATTAAACCCCTCTCTAGTGTTAATTGTAGTTTCCGTGATAAGGTCACCATGAATTGTAGAGAAGGGCTCACCAGACAATGATCCACAAAATCCATTCTTGACAAGATCATCCCAAACCATCATTTTTGTTGCCTTTATGTCTAATAACCTGACATGCTGATAAGTCAAGTAGCGGGAGTAATTTGGGTGGCCAAAGGCAAAACACTTAGGAACCAAGGCCCGCTCTGCAGCAAGGTGTCGCTCAATTGAATGTTCTCTCACGGAGCTAATCAGACATAGCATTGCAGATACATCACGCATGTACTCGACTATCATTTTGGACTGTGTTCCAGTGGTGTGAGTCAGATGTGCTATCAGGATACTAAATTCTGGCTGTTGCATCACGACAGCAAGAGATTTCGATGATGGCTTTATCCTCAAGTCTGCAATGCTTTGCTTCAACTCAGTTGTCATATCGTTTATAATAGAAAGCTTTAAGATCCTGTACCGAAGCAGTGCCTCAAGTGATTGCTTGTGTAATCGAACTCCCCGGTGATAGTGACGGCCTTCCATTGCTTGGACAGAAGAGCCTTCTGCGATAACTTCTGAATCGATCCACCGACTGTTTAAGCCCAGGCATCCATACTTCTTCCCCAGAATCTTTAGGTTAACGATGTTAATTAGGTTAAGATGGCGTGAAAGCCCCCCATTAGTGTTATGATCTTATCATATCTGTTTTCGTGCATCCAGGAAATGAATAGCATCTTAGAGTTTATTGCCTCGTCTGCGTGTACAAATACATGATTGATACTTGGATCATCAACCATTTGCAGTATTTCATCCATGTACCACTTTATAACATTGTCGCTAGGAGGTAATAGAACGACTGGCAGATATTCCAGATTGCACTTGGTTGTTTTTACACTTGTGACTTGTTTCATAAAGCTTGTTCACGAACCAATGGGCTCTAGTTCTTCCACATCGACATCACCTTTAACATCTGCAACGCAGTTAAGCCCAATTGTGTTTGCAATAACCCAAGCTGCATCCTTTTCAAACGCCTGCTTGATCAATGGTGAGTCTTGAAATTCATCTTGGAATCCTGGGAAAGAGGGCGGTTCTTTGCGATTTCGCGATATCTTAAAATATCAATAATCAGGCTTCTCTTCGTCGATCATCTCTGCTTCCTCTGACATCGTTACACTCAAAGTTTCCGTTGATCTGACGTCAGTATCTGAGAATTGGAAAACTGTTCCAGTCGTGTGGTGAGTTGTGCTGGAACCAGTTAACGTTTGCTGCCTGCCATCTGAATTGTCGCATGTGATATGGAGTGTTTTCCCCGGGGAAAATCAAGGTGGTAGCATGTGCTTGTGTTGCATTTTCACTGCATTTGCCCAAGTGTTGTTTAATAGCCTGACGTCACTGTACGAAATACCAAGACCGGCATGGTGAAGAAGGCGTGATGTTTCTTTGCTGCCTGTCAGTCTGTGAATTGTCAAGCTTAGAGCTATGTTAAGTGGCGCTGCTTTGTCATGGCTTGCCATCCCCTCCCAACTTTGGGATATCGCAGATATTTTCTGCACATATGATTTTCCAACCTTGACTAAACCAAAATAATTTTTTGTGCATTTGGATTTACGGACCAAGCTATTGCATTGAAGATACATGGAAGTGGGGTGAGGGTCTCCAATGATTTTGACAATTGATCAGGCGTTGGTGGCCAGTCGAGAGGCTGTTTGTTTTCTAGCTTGCGCCGAAGAAGTCAAGCAAATGCTCTTGTGAGATCATCCTCTTTCAAACCATGTCCTTTTAAAGCTGCATTTACATAAGTAACTGCGCGGATTTCACTGGAATAAACAACAAGTTTTCCTCCAATTGTCGAAAATGAAATCATTGCCTGGAAAGCATTCTTCAGATGCCGTTTGAGAAGACTTGTAAACTTTATTGGCGGTGTTTCAAGACCAAAGTCTTGACTTATCTTTGAGTAGCTCTATCATAAGATACGACTCCTTTTCGTCAATCACTTTGCGTTTGAACATATCGTTGAAACTCTCAAGAACTCTTAGCTTTAATTTTTCTGTTTCGTCATCTTTTTGTGGTTTTTTAGTCGTGTAGGTGAAAGTGTAACGGACTGAACTGAGAGGGGCCCCGAACGAAGAAAATCAGTTTACCCCCCGCCACAGAAGAAAATAGACTGGACATGCGTAACGTGTATGTTAATTAAAAGTAGCGTGGTTGAGTTTCGTGTGTATTGGGTATGTGTGAGATATTGATGCAGATACTAAAGGATGGCAGAAGATACCGCACTAAGTATCTGGGTGTCTAAGTGAAACTGCTACTATCATGCACAAATCGCTTAATGGTCTCGTGCCCGAGTACCTTTCCGACTTGTTTGTCAAAAAATCGACTTGTAATGTCAAAAAACTGAGAAATACTGAAACTGATCTCTCGCTACCGCTACGAAAAACTAACAATGGACAAAAGGCCATATCTTTTCGTGGACCTAAGTTATGGAATCACCTTGAACTTGATGTTAAACAGGCACCCTCCCTTGCCACTTTTAAGAAAAAAATCAAAGCATAAAATAATAAAAATTGCTAATTTTGTTAATGTTATTTAGTATCTTTTTGTATATTTAATGTATTTGGTATATTAATGTATATTTAGCTAATGTAGATATTTTATGTATGTAGTTTATTTAATCTACTAAGTATATTTTAATATGTAAATATTTTATGCCACGGCCTCATGAAAAGCAGTTCTGATGGACTGACGGGGCTACCGTGCCTAAATAAGTAAAAATGAAATGAAAAAATGAAATAAACTATTACTCTGGTTTGTTTCTCTGAGTTTGATAAATCTTTAGTCCGACGAAGTCAAGGGGACTACAAAAGCACAATAACATCCCTTGTGATAGAATATGTCAGCTGCAAATACATCGTGTGATGTTCTACTGAGAAGGATATCCAGTCGTTTGGCAGCATCGTGATATGTAGAACATTCTTGAGAAATTTCCATTTCCATTTGCTCGGTTAGCTTTTTTTCTGAGCTTAATTGACAGCAACGTGCAAGTCCCCTATCATTGTATGGCTTCTCATCGCGCTCAGTTTTCCTGTTACATATAAAACATACTCTTTTTACCTCTTTTTCGCGCAATATTTTTTTCCTCACCTCGATGCCTGTCAGCGCTAACGTTCGGTTTTTCGATGTCTGTTTCACCACTTTGGAGTTTCTCCGATTGCCCCTGTTTACTTCTCAGTCTGTTCCTAAATGTAATCAATCCCACACGATTTATGAATGGAAAGAGGGTCTTTAAATTCAGCTGGCAGTCTCAATACGACTTCTCGAAATGACCTGTATAGACTTTCTATGCAAACTCGTTCATCTAATCTGGACCACAGCTCTGCTTTATTTCTGATGCCCTGAAAACCTGTCAGGTGGACTAGTCTCATGTCTTTGTCCTCCAGAGAACAATCGCAAAGGATGCATCTTCTCTCCAATTTTTGTGTCAAGAACGGGCTGGAGGAAATCATTCTTCAGCTGCAAATGTTAGAAATCATGACTTTCACTTATTGTTTTGTAGCTAATGTATTCTACTAGATCATATCTACCCACAGGAAAGCAACAATTCTCACACTAGTTCAACCATTCTCCACGTTATAGAGGCATTTATAGAGAAGGACTCTTAAAAAAATCGTAATAAAAAACATTATTTCCAAATTAAAAACCTTATTTCTAAATTTAATAACAGAAGCATAAGATTTCCTCTTCGGGGATTGAAATTCATTGAACTAGTTTGTTATGCACGTAGAGATAAAGTCCTCTCATGAAGATAGCAGGTGCTAGCATATCTTAGTCATTTCGGTTAGGCAGAGTTTTCAGGAAATTTGATCTTGACTTAGGCCATTTTTAAGTATTTCTTTCAAGGGCTTTCTATATTAGCTACCCTTGAATTTCCAGAAAAGAGCTGCCGATTTAAGCCAAGTAGATTTCACCATCTAACTAAACATGTTTCCTACCAATTGATTGGCACATGTGGCCATTGTAAAAAACTTGGTAACTTACCGAAAATATCTTCATTCACGAATGTCCATTATCGAAAGAATGTTGACGGAAAGATTTTGAGTTCAAATTACAGCTGTGTCCTGTCTCCTTCTGAAATCGAGGCTCTTACGCACTTAGGCTAAATACAACTACATACTGTACAAGGAAATGAGTAATGCTGCTGTGCGCGTGGAGTTTTCCCGACAAGCTGGATTGAATCGAAATCTGTGTGAAGTTTTTAGCCAAAAAAGACTTTATTTACAATTAGATCTAAAATGAGATTAATTTTCGATGTATTTACAGCTATTCTGCTGGCTTTAACACATGTATGAAGTTTTACATTGCCTCTAGCTACCGCAGTATTTTTTTGTCGATGACGTCATCAACAAAATCAATCGAAAGGCCACGTTGCACTTTATGCAAAAATGTATATATTATTGATATTATACCAATATATAAGTAAATAAGGAAAGAAAATCATCGGAAATCTGTCGCTTATGACGTCATTAAAAATTACCACTTCCGGTCAAAAATTCAACATGCCGCAAGTGAAATTCGATTCCGGCATGTCTCAAAACCCAAAATCAGTTGCCAGAAGTTTGACTAAATGGCTTTCTCGCATTTTTGGGTAGAGACCTGTCTATGATGAGTATGCGAGTCACCTTTGTTGAGCTGGTTATGCTGGATTTCTTCGTTCAAGTGTTGTGACAGGCAAGTCACTGTTTGAACATGTTATGCTTGGTTTTATTTATCATGTGTGGTGAGCATGCAAGCCGCCCTTTTTTAGCAAGTTATGGTTGATCCTTTAAATTTATGTGTGGTGAGCATCACCATTTGGGCATGTTATGCTTGATTGTATTCCTTTATATGTGGTTAGTACGCAAGTCACCTTTTTCAGAATGTTTTGCTTCATTTTATTCATTATGTGGGGTGAGAATTATTTATTTATGGACGTCACCTTGGCTGAGCATGTGATGCTTGAATTATTCACTTATGGACGGGGAGCATGCAAGTCACCTTTTTGAGGACGTTATGCTTGAATATATTTTTGTGTGCAGTGAGCATTTCCAGTCACCTTTGAGCATGTTATGCTTGAATTCGTTTATTTATGTGTGGCTGTAATATTGTAGTTGTTGTTGTATAACCTCGCTGAAATGGTAGTTGTTCTTGTGTTATATCATGAAGATATGTTTGATCCCGTCTCATCAAGCTTTATACATTAAAGACAAATCTTTTATATTTTCTTAGAAGGGGAAGTAATGTAATATTGTAGTTGTTGTTGTATAACCTCGCTGATATTATAGTTGTTGTTGTGTTATATCATGAAGATAGGTTGTGTTCTGTTACTTGCGAAAGGCCACTCCTTATAAATGTCTCCCTGAGTACCAGAGATATAACAGTGGTCAGCATTCAAGTCACCTTAGAGCACGTTATGCTTGAATTTATTAATTATGTGTGGTGAGCATTCAAGTCACCTTTGAGCAAGTTATGCTTGAATTTATTTATCATGTGTGGTGAGCATTCAAGTCACCTTTGAGCACGTTATGCCTGAATTTATTTAATATCTGTGGTGAGCATTCAAGTCACCTTGGAGCACGTTATGCTTGAATTTATTTAATATCTGTGGTGAGCATTCAAGTCACCTTTGAGCATGTTATGCTTGAATTTATTTATTGTGTAGTGAGCATTCAAGTCACCTTTGAGCACGTTATGCTTGAATTTATTTATTATGTGTGGTTAGCATTCAAGTCACCTTTGAGCATGTTATGCTTGAATTTATTTATCATGTGTGGTGAGCATTCAAGTCACCTTTGAGCATGTTATGCTTGAATTTATTTATTATGTGTAGTGAGCATTCAAGTCACTTTTTGAACACATTATCCTTGAATTTATTCATTTATGTGTGGTGAGCATTCAAGTCACGTTTTGAGGAGTTTTGCTTGAATTTATTCATTCATAGATTATGATTTTGCAGGGGAGTGGTAAGTCCCCTTAGAGGAACGGTTGACTTATGTCAGGGTTTCTTTTCATTTTAGTTCTTACCAATTCTCTTCTGTGCCTTGACCGAGCGCCTTCGGCATTTCCTTTTCTTATTCCTTTATCCAATTCTTCATGCTTCACTGATTTACTACCTTGCTTTTTTTGTCTTTTTGTGCTCCCTAGTGCAGTACAACTTACGAGAAATGTTTACTGTCTTTTAGGGTAAAGTAGGTTTTTAAGTTCCTAGCCATCTTGTTCGTCTCTTTTTTTGTTGCCAGGTGATTGGGCGGGAACCCTATTGGGTTCCTTGGGCGGAAATTGCTTTTCCTTTGCAATCACCTTGTGCAAGCAGATTGTCCAGGCAAGATCAAGGTTTATTGCGTGGCAATGCACACTATAGCCCAGTTTGTTCCTGTAATGAGTTTAGGACGGGGGTGTTAACTAGTTTTGTCTAATATTTAAAACAATTCTTTTAAGTTTGAGATGTTTTTATTGGGGCGCAAGCCTCTGCGGAGTTCTGCATTGCGTGTTAATTATTTCCCTTTTGTCAAGCTATGACAAATTCTTTGTTTGTTTTTGAATGGTTTGCAAAGAGGTACGCTAAAGTATCGGTATCAAGTCGAGTATTGGAGGTAGTTAGCTTGATTTGCATAAAACGCAGCAACGGATGGCTTTATTTTGATTTCAAAGCTAAAGAACATGTTTTAGTCATAAGTAATATCCATCCTTTTATTCTTATTCGTAATTGGTCCTTTAATCGTCATTAATTTTAATGTCTCAATGTATCATATGATTAATTTTAAGAGGCAGATCAGACTTTGACGA
Source organism: Chrysaora achlyos (assembly GCA_015164055.2). Taxonomy (NCBI): domain Eukaryota; kingdom Metazoa; phylum Cnidaria; class Scyphozoa; order Semaeostomeae; family Pelagiidae; genus Chrysaora; species Chrysaora achlyos. The sequence goes on from WUAR02088896.1 coordinate 36,113, forward strand.
GTAAAAATGGTTGTGTGATGCTAGAATTCAGTATATATATTCAGAAAACGTCGGGCTTTTTCTTTGTTGTTTCACCCCTCTTTTCAAACAGCCATAGTTGTTAAGTTTCAAAAGTTTAGGACCATATGAGTATGAATAAATGAGCGGAGAGCGAGAAAAAGGAGATATTTAATCTGAACATGGAGGACTAGCAGGAATCCGTATGCCCATGGCAATGGAAACTAAATAAATAAAGTCCTTTTCAAAGTAACAGGAAAGCAAAGGATGACTAATGTGTGGTGACAATGACAGCTAGCTGGGGCTACTGTAGAACGCAAAACTACCATATATTTAAACAATTATGATAACAATGCTTTATTACCCACGAAAATAAAATACCCAACGTTTACAAATGTAAGATATATACACCCATTCAATCACCTTCTTTGCTAATTGCAAACATATATGTTACCTTGCAGCCTCCTTCAATGCAGCTCTTTCACTAAGGGTTGTATGCTTTACATCGTCAAAATTTTTGGTCAAATCGTGGCAGCTCTAAAAATTGATTAGTATAGAATCAACAATTAATCATATGCAGAGGTATGCATCATTATTCTGTTCACTTTGTTCTTCAAAGAAACCAAACTGAAGAGCTGGTGAAACAATTTATCTTTATGCAGCATTTTTGGAAATTATCATAGCACAATTAGTTTTTGTGACCTTCGCATAGCCGCAGTTGAAAGCAAACTATAAAAATATCTTGACATGACGCTGTGCTGATGCCTAGCTCGAACGTCTGTTTGCTTTACTTTGTTTTTATTTGGTAAATATCTTCTGATTTTTCCAGTAAAAGTCCGAGTGAATTCCCAATCTGGTTTTGCTGTGTTTTGACTGTTAAAGGCCATTGTAAGAAACTGCTTTCGATTCTGTTTTCCCACTGTGACAAGACAAAGGACGAATTTCTATTGTGCCTTTTAAATGCCAACGAAATTATCGTTTGATTATGCTTCAGCGCACCCAATGGAGCTACGTGGCATAGAGGGAGCGGTTAGAGTTAGAATTTCTTTTAGTAAAAGCCACTTCTCCGAGATAAAACTGGACACGATCGGAGGCGCCGCAGTGAGCTAGTCAAGAAATAACATACCACTAATTAACCACTATCCCCTTAGTGAAATGTGTTCATTATGAAGTTGTATTTTCCGATGTTATTTAAAGATACTATGCAAAAGTAGGACAACTAATATGGTACACCACCTCACTTTTAAAGCAAGTTGTCAGCTGTACAGCATATAGATGGCATAAACATAAAAAGAGCTAAAGCATGCGACTGCATCTGGTTTTTGTGATTTACATTTGCGCTTAGTGTTTTATTGTTTACGCCAGGAAAATGATTTGTATCATGAGGTTAGGGAGGGAATTTAGAGCATGCCATTAGGGTAAAAGCTATAGTTGTTATTGAGTAAGGGATAAAGACGTCATTATAAGCGTTCATATTTCTAAATATCGATTTATCTTATTCCGCAAATTCAGATATCTACTTCATTATAATATTTTCTTGTATAAAGATAGTTCAAATATTATATTGGATTTCATTTTTATCTCGCATACTCGGATCAAGCAGCGTAACAACCCAACGGGGTTAAAAAGCAAGATTGCAACACATATCCAACATTTACCCCCACACCGGTCTGCAAACTGCGTAGAAACATATAAAAGTAACACAACCTATATGACATTTTTCCGAGCCAATCCTATTATTATATGAATTTCGAATACCCTTTACTTTATAATATCAATATAAGATGAGGTTGGTGTACAATATATACACTTTGATTGCTTCATATATTGGCAAATCTAATTCATATTGACAGTAAGAAATAAGACAAGAGAGTAGAAAATTGGATTTTGATGGACAAAGGGCTTTCAGGCAACAGAAAAAGGTCATAAACATGTTTCAAAGTTTAGGTGGCTTTAAAGACAACGGCCTTGTTCAACATGTACACGGAATGGAAAATACGGAGGGCAGTCGACGACTTCTCAGGTGGAATCAACAAAAATGGCAAAATTGCGACATGCGGACCATACCACCCTCATTAAAACAAGCCAACAAGACTGCGAGACTCTTCTTGACCGGAACAAACGTGACAGTGAGCGCTTGGGTCTCTACCTGAATGTTAAGAAGATCAAAATAAATATCATTGGTGTTGATGAAACGCCGACCATCAGTGTGGCTAGAGCAAAGAAGTTGAACATTTCAAGTACCTGGGTGCCAATCTCCACAGCAACGGTGACAACTCTAAGGAAATCAAAGGAGAATAGCGATAGCTCGAACACTGTGACGTCACTGATTAAGATCTGGCGAACCCACGGGATCAAGTTGAATAAGAAAAAACGCCTCATGCAGAGCCTAGTCTTTCTCGTAATGACATGAAGTGCAGACCATACACTGTTACAATACTCCATATTTGGCCTGTTACAATACACTATTACAATACTCTAATGGATGAGCATATTCCCATGAAGATGTTCAAAAGATCTGCTAATCATGTGAAAGCTCACTATTTGCTTTATTTACTGCTGTTTCTATTTGTCTGTAAAGCTTTAACTGATTATCGATATATACACCTGGTTCCTTTTTACAATTTGATTCTTGAACTTGTACTGGTGGCAGGGATTTGGCCTTTCAAAATTAACTTGGTTGCATTTGCTGGCACTAAATCTTAACTGCTAAGTTATGGACCATTCTTCAAAAACTGATAAAACGATTTGTCATTATCAGTCTTTGATTTAATCTTTGAAAAATCTTTGTATCATATACATCCCAACCTGATTAAAAACTTAGTACAGGGAGCCCATGAAGAGAACGATCCGTTTACAACAACTCTTTGCTTTTGGTTAGGAAATCAGCAATCCAGTTAAAGGATATCAACCTTTACACCATATGACTCTAATATATTTAGAAGCCTTGCATGTGGTACACTGTCAAATGCCTTAGCAATTTCAAAAGAGATAACATCTAATGCACCATCATCATCTAGATTACTTGCCCAGTAGTCTTAGACCTATATAGACTGTGTTGCACATGACTTTTTCTTAATAAATTCATGCTGACAAACATGTAGTATTTCTTTCATATGATCTAGCACAATTTCTCCCACAAATTATTCAAGGATTTCACATACAACTGATTTCAGATATATTAGACTGTAATATCCAGTTTCAGACTTATTGCCTTTTTGTATATAGGAGATATTTGTGCATCTTTCAACCAGCTAGGATTTTGACGCAATAATTTATTAATAGTTGAGAGGTGTAGCCAATTATCCACTCAAATCTTTCAGCACATGTGGGTGCATCCTATCTGGACCAGGCTTTAATTTCCATAATTTGGTTTTTATCAATTCCTTTTTGACAAAAATTGAATCGATTATCGTGGATGTTGCATCGGAGTTAAATAATAGTACATGTGATGTGTTTTCTTGTGTTAAGACGCTTCAGAAGAAATTGTTTTAACATCAGCCTTACACGAATTCCCAATCCTTAGCTTTGTCTTCATTTTTGGGTTTAAGTATCCGTAAACTGAATCCTCAAGCAATTGCCTTTCTTACTTCCCGCTAGGCTTGGTTCCTAGATTTGGTATATTCATTGTACTCTATTCCTTCCTTTTTTTAGATACGTTGCGTAAGCAAATGTCTTCTTCTTTAACTTGCCTCTTCTTCTTGTTTGACTGACTCATTTAGCCATAAAGGCTTAGCTATGCTCGACATTTGTAATATCTGAATCTTCCTTGGAATATACTTCTTCGTGACATCATCACGTTTGGAGCAGATATTAACCCGAGCATCTTCGGTTGACTTATCATTGAGTTCAGCTTCCCAGTCCACGCCTTGCAACTCATGCCTCGACCTTTACCAAATCTGAATCGATGAAGCCAAAATTATTTTAGATGAGCCCAGTATCCTCCTTTGCTATTACCGTCTCGTAATTAATATTCAGAGTTGGTAATTAGAGATTGCCACCATAGAGTTCTACACAATGGTACAAGTTAAACGCTACATTTGCTGAGAGAGAAGTACTGTGTGTTATGGAGGGAGGATGGCTAGGAAATTAGTTAAACTCTGTATTTTACGCAAACGAATCGAAGGGCTATTCTATAAGTCTGTTTTTTTTTTCTGAATTTACCTGATATCCGCGTAGACGATGGTCCTCCATTATTTAACGTGGAAATCAATCTTGCAGGACCCCTTTTAGTAAAAGTTCGGAATTCAAAAATGACTTGAAGAGTTACGTTTGTTTATTTACGTGTGCATCAACTCGTGCCGTGCACTTAGAATAAGTGAATACTTTAGTTGTAGGAACGTTATTTTCAGCATTTAGACATTTTCGCTCCACAAGAGATCTGCCTTCAATTATTATTTTTGATAACGCTAAAACATTTAAGTCGTCCAGGAAGAGGTAAGGCAGTTAAAACATTCTCTCAGGTTAAAAGAACAACTTATGGTTTAAGGTATACGTTGGAAATTTATTACAGGATTAGCTACTTGGCAAGAAGGATGAAGTAGCGTTTAATTCGAAGAATGAAAAGCTGCTTGATAAAGATAATCGGTCGTTCTTTGTTAACGTTTCTTGAATCAAGCACGTTTCTCGTAGGGGTCGAGTGCATCGTTAACTCTCGCCCCTTAACGTATATTTACGACGATCAAGACGGGATCTCATAACCATCAACTCCATCTCAATTAGATAACGGTAGAAATTTATCTTTACTGCCTAATGATAATTATTATGAAGCTGTGAGTACGCATGAAATTTTGTTAAGGCAAGCTGGATAAAATAAAAAGGTATCACATCAATTCATTGTTAGTTGGCGTATGGAATACCTTACCGGTTGATTAGAGTGTAGAGGCCTAAAGTAATGTGAAAGGACAAACATTAATTTTATATTATATATATAGACATATACAATGAGGTATAATAAAGACTAGAGGGCGAACTCATAGCTATTGGTCAAATCATTAGTGAAGTCGCGCATGGGCAGTCGGCGCCATTTTGTTTGTACGGCAAAAAACGTACGGAATATACAGCAAAGCTGCGACGCATCATTGAAAATCTCCATTAAACACAGTGAAAAGGTTATGTTCCCACGAAAAGAACCATCGTCTTGGACATTTAAAGCCAGAGGATGCAATCAGAACCTTCATGTTATAAAATTGCTGTCATTTCAAAGCCTTTCGTTTCGCTGGGGAAGAGAATAAAAGAGAATATTTGGTATGTATTTATTAGGCCCATTGGCGTCATACTCATGATCCTATCATTTTTAAACCTTTCAAATCTCAATCATTCGTAAATTAATTTTTCCTTCTTTAACTTTGAACTTTGGCTTTTAAGGGCCTGATATTGCTTATTTAATTACGTAAGAAGATTATATTTTTCAAAGCTAGCTTGTTTCAGTTCTGTGTAGCTTTTTTCTGTGCAGCGCTGAGCTGCCCAATGAAAGCAAAGCAATAAAAAGGTATACCCTAGGCCTAGCATTCTGTTTTTTGAAAATGAATAGGGCTTATAAAATTTGAATTGAATTAACTTCTGTAATTAAAGAAATCCTTTAGTGGAGGAAATGCATTGCCTTCCTTGTTTTTTTATTGATATGTAAAAAATGTTACTATATCTGGGGTAATCATTATAAACACTTTTGTAATGACT
>WUAR02088897.1:0-19633 GCA_015164055.2 Chrysaora achlyos
TCAATCAATCAATCAATCAATCAATCAATCAATCAATCAATCAATCAATCAATCAATCAATCAATCAATCAATCAATCTAAAGAACAAAGTTTAAATTATCGTTTAAAAAAACACAGAATCATACCACTCGCTTATTCCTTTGTGGCATCGAGCAACACTTGTCTCTATGTCGATCGGGTGATATCTTAGGCCCTTTATAAGCAAGGCTTCATCCAGAGAACCAACAATAAACAGTGCATCATGTGGAGCTGAAAAAGTAGTAGAAGATGTCATAAAATCAACACAAAGCAAGGAATATCGCTCAAGTGGGGGAAATAGGAGACAATATTCAGAAGAAACACGCAAAAAATGTAATTACTGAGATTTAAAGTTTTCGAGCTCAGTATATTCCGCTAATCTAGTCGATCAGGCCTCCCCCAAGAAGTCTTCAAATGACTGCTTAAGACGCTCTGAAACTAGCTAATAACTCTTTCCTTTGGGGGGGGGGGGGGGCAGGGTGCATCTCAGGGCGGGGGGTGCACAAACTTTATCAATTAGACTTCAGCTCTTTCGATGTAAGCAATACTTTCGTGAACAAACACGGATAAAAATCAAGAAGGAATTGATCACAGCGAACCGTGCTGTTGCACAAAATGGCCGAGTTCTTTAGGTAAACGAGCTGCTGTAAATCGACAACACGGCAACTTTGAAACAATGTATACCGCTGATAGTACAGCTCTAAATCCTGTATCAGACGCAAGTCGAATTTATAAAAAGGTTACTACCTCCATCAGTTTGTGTTAATTGAGTTCTTTTGATGAATCCAAGGTATCCAGTTCTTGCGTACGGTGTTGTTGTATCACCTGTAGCTAAATAAACGTTAAAATTCTCCATCGTCAGTCTGTCATCATCATTGACATTGAAATAACCACTGCCATTGTGCGACGAGCATACGAAAATCTAAAAAAATAGGCACGTTTTTGTTAGTTCGAATAGTAAGATAACTGTCCCCGCAGCTCAGTATTAAATCCACATTTTCCTGCTTCTTAAGTGAAGTGAAAAGGCAAAGTTTGATCTACAAAGAGGCATATGTGAAGTGTAGGCATATATTAGGCACTGCTTAATAAAATTAAACTTAGAAGTAAGAACTGCTGTATAGAACTTTATGACATGTCACTTACTATAAAGCTTTCTGGATGCGGTTCTGGAAGCCCGTCTGGAAGGCTAATAATACGTAGCGGTATCCCTTAAAATTTCATGCTTTGCTACAAGCATAGAGACTTAGCTTTATGCACCAATTGCTGCGATATAGCTAATAGCGTTTTTGACAAGGGAACCAAAAACAGAAATTGTCCAATGTGGCAAACATACAAATAAAACAATCAGCTGCGGATTTGAAAATTGTTTACGTTATATCATTATCATGTAAGTATACATACCTCGCCTAAGGATGTATCTCCACATTGTCCTTTGGTCTCAGGATTCGCGATCACAACTTTGACACCAGGTAATATCTAGAAGAAATAGATAAAATATCTCAATCTGCAGGCAAAAGTTGAAAATGTAAAAGCTGTATACAAGTACAGTTCATAAAACAAGTATTTAGTATAGTATAGTATAGTATAGTATAGTATAGTATAGCAAGTATAGTATAGTATAGTATAGTACAGTATAGTATAGTATAGTATAGTAAAGTATAGCATAGCATAGCATAGCATGACATAGTATAGTATAGTATAGTATAGTATAGTATAGTATAGTAAAGTATAGCATAACATAGCGTAACATAGTATAGTATAGTATAGTAAAGTATAGCATAGCATAGCATAGCATAGCATAGTTTAGTATAGTATAATATAGTATAGTATAGTATAGTATAGTATAGTATAGTATAGTATAGTATAGCTATAGTTATAGTATAGTATAGTATATAGTATAGTATGCTAAGGGCGTAATACGAGTGATTAAAAACTATTAAAAACTGGTAGGACTTGATAACTGCAATAGAAAGAAGTTTTAACCTTCCTCATGTCGAGATCAATGTGAAAGGCCAGAATATCATGCACGGTTTTAAAGGTTAAGAAGCTAAAGGTCAGAAGACAGGGTCAATGGTCAATAATTTCAATCTTTGTAGTCAAGGTTCACGATTAAACCAATTTCCCAGTCAAGCAGTCCACCACATAAATGATTTGATAACTTGAAATAAAAGAAAGACTTACTCTTCCAGATTCTACCAAGCACATGCTGTGGGGACTTCCTCTCTCCACCTGCACTATCCTAGAAGAAAAAAAATGACAAAATGGTTTATTGGTGCAGCCAGTGTTTCTTGCAAATGTGAGATGACAGAACACAGAAGAATCAATACTACCACTATGTTCGCCAATAAGAATACCGATATTAACATATGTCTATGAAGGTGACATGCTATACCTGTCATGTCGGAGAGATCTTGTATCAATGTAAACATTCGTTGCTTCCGGGTGTGAGGCTTCCTGGAAACAAAAAAGGAAGTGAGATATTTCATGACAGTGCATTACCGTACAACAAAGCCATACCATTGTTCCGCATTCCTATATTTTTAGTCAATCAAATCGCATAACAGTTACTGCTCAAATTAAGTAGTTATAAATCGAAATAATATAGTATAGTACTGCAGTCACTTTTTATAATCAACAAAATCAATGCTAAAAAACTAACCTGCATACAGACAGCAATGTTAACACGTGATCCAAATGACGTACTGACAGCATTGGATGAAAGTCCAAGCGCAGAAAAGAGAGCGCTGAATGTTTGCGTCAAAGCAATGCGTGGCCTCTCCTCAGCCACTGCGATGCAAGTACGCAGAAATGACAGATTGATTCCCTTCACCTGAGAATAACACATAAAAAGAATTGAAAATATGACATTTTATGTAATATTTTAGTCCTTCAATCAATCAATCAATCAATCAAGGCGAGCTTGCTCGGGCATTCATGAGTCTATCACTCCATCCATCACGATCCTGCATTTGATAAACAAATGCTATTTCAGTGAAGAAGTAAAAAACACTGAAAAGGTAGAGAAACGTTTAACAGTTAAACAGTTAAGAAACGTTTTGAAATCCTTTTGAGGGAAGTTAACATCACACTTCACCTATTTGGGAAGAAGATGTTTAGGTATTGTTAAATATTCAAAATCTATCAAAGAAGTGGTTTATTCTCATCAAACCTTGAAGAGTTGGTCTAAGGTCTTGAGAAGAGAAACGGGATGAAGATCTTTAAGCTGTTGCTCTCACATGCATACGCTGATGTGGATAGGTAAGCAAGAAAGTCTTTATCTTCAATTTCTCAATTTGAAGATGAATTAGGGATGCATAATTACCTTTAAAGTATTGATATGTGGTGCTAAATGTTTTGTGCATAATTCCATGACTGGGTAGGAGCAGAACGTATCTCGCACTGGAATCAAGAAAAAACGTCATTAAATCAAGAATGTAGTCGCTACACAATGTTCACCCAGACACCTCTGCAGGACACCTCTGCTAAATATACGTGAATCAGCTAATTGAAGACACAGGAATGGAAGCGAAGCTTGGAATTATCGAGTGGCAGAGTAAAATGAAGGAAAATATGTCTTAAATACACATTAGATATAGCTAACTAACGAACAACCCACTTATTTAAAAGAAACTTTGATTACTATTCACATCATTACCTCCTGATTCATTATATACCTACTCCTCATTATATACCTACTAAAACGTATTGGCAAAATGGGTCCTCCAGGGGTGTATTGGGCTGACAATGGCATAAATTGGAAAATATCTTACCTCGATATTGGCTGATTGCTTGAAGCCAAAGGCTAGGACACGTTTCAAGTTCTACTGGAGGTACGAGAATAGTGTGGTGACCAGAGTAAATGCTAGAAGAAAACAATCATTACTGAATTAGCTTCCTTATCAACTTCCACACCAAAAAGACTTGTTTTAGCGACAACTGGGCTCATATAACGAGTCTAAAGCCTTGAAAAGGGGTACAAAATTATAACTACCTGCTGAGACACCATAAGATAAATCCAAAGCCACAATACGGATCCAAGCAAACTGCAATTTCTCTTGAAGGATACAACTCACAAGCAAACTTTTGCGCTCTGCATAATGACGTCACAGCACCATGAGAAACCTAAAATAAACATAGGCATATAAAACTGCTGTTAAAACTGCTGTCTTGAGCTGTCAAATTTCGAACAATTGGATGAGCTTCTAGCTTGACTTGAACTCCCCAGGAGGTGTCATTTGACATATTACAAGATGCTAAAATTGAAGAATAACATGCCAATCAAAGCTGTACAGTATTCTTGTTTAATGTTAACAATTTACTGATTTGCATCTGAGTGCTGATTAGCCTCAGGGTTGGATCAGGGAGGATTTATTAGATCTAAGATAAGCTCGTCCAAGAATGAATTAAATCGTCCTTTTCAACACTGCAAGGTTAGAGTAGATAATTTCATACGATGGAGTCTGCTAGCAGAAACTTCTACAGGGCCTGCTATAGTTGTGACGATTGCCTAGCTTAAAAAAACTGCCTTCGTTGTCTATATTTATAGATAGGTTTGCAAAGAAAGCAATTCATATGTAAAATCGTGCCTTAAGTAGCACCTCGCAACGTTTAAACTTGTAATGTATTTGCTTTATTTTTGTAAGAGGTCGGGACCTCAATAGTGGAACATGATTGTGTTAATGTGTAAGGAATACACACTGAATATCCAGAAGTTGTAATACAACAAGCTGCGACCTAAAGAGATATAACGGAGGCAAACCTTAACGCCAGCCAACATTCCAGTCGTGGACACACTGAAATCCAAATACGCCGTCATCTCAGAACTCGTTGGTCTGTAAGACGGTGTCATGCGCTTTTTCGGTAGATCTTCAGTGGGTATCATCATGGGCCACATTTTAGCATCAATAACACTCTGCGCTTCTTTTGAACGCAGTAGCTTCATAAGAGGAACTGTGGTTAAGATGGCCACGGATTTGCTCACTTCTACAATCATTTTGACTGTTGGCAGCGTTGTAATGACATTGTGAAAGTTTGGCGGGCGAACAGGAACAGGTATGAGGCCTAAAAAAGTGTAAAATTCGAAATAATGATATCGTATTCAAATTAAAAGATGTAAAGTTATAACGGTTTTACTGTTGCCTTGTAACCTTTTCACTCTCTCTCAACAATATGATATGTTCAAGTTTTAACCTCTAGAGCTGACTCATACTTATCAAGACTTCAACGAAAAGTTTAATGATGGGCTAATTTTCAAAGCGAATCGACAACAGCAAGAAAGTTTAACAATAGGTTAAGAAGAGGTGTGCGTAAATTGACCTTCACTTGGAAAGAACCTGGCTCCCCCTATGATTCAAGGATCAAGAAAGCTATGATTTCAGTTCAAAGTGGAAGATAGGGTTGGTTTTCAAATAGCAATAAATGATACAGGGCTTTCACTGAACTTACCAACATATAAGCAGCCAAACACAGCAGCAATCAGATCAAGACCTGCAAATAATAAGAAAACAGATACTTCTAAACACCTGTACGAGCTTTGATTCACAGTTATTTTCAAATCTTTTTAAGCAAATTCTTCAATTCTACAAATTCACGTACGCCTATTCACACAAAGCAAGTCATATTATCAAATTACAAAGCGATTTCTTGATATAGCTGAGCTTTCATGCTTTTTGGGCATTAGATTTCGTGGGCATTAAATCACCACAAACATCCACTGAAATGTATATAGCAAGCTCAAACCGAATCTTCAACTCTAACCTCAACGTTTTTGGGCTCTTTCCGGCTTTTGCGTATTTTGTTTTTCTTTGGGGGGGGGGGGTGAGATGTTCTCAAACCCTCCTAGAAAAGAGCCTTTAGAGCACGGGGGTAGACCAATAACAACAAGGATATGCTGTTTTTATTTCAAGTTGAAGGAACGCTTTGAACTTAATAAAACAACGGAAAACTAGTGAAACCACACGATCTCCCTACTTGGATTAGGCTTAGTAAGGAAGATTGATTTTCACAAACCTGGAGGATATAACAGAGATACATGATCACCGGCTTTTAACTTCGCTTGCTCGATGCAAAGAAATGCAAATCGTTCAGCTTTCTTGTGTATTTGGATGCAGCTAAGAGTTCCAGCAACATGACCCTGAAATTGGGTGAACAACTAATAAAAGGTTGAAGAAATGCAATTTTCAAAATATTTTAATGTATTTACCCTACCTCAATACTTTATTTTCACTTCATTTTAACATCAAAAACTACGAACCTTGGCCTAGGCTTGGATTTAAAAATTGAACTTCTTTTAGGAGAGATATTTATGTATAAATAATAAACTCAAACTAGTATCAGATCATTTAGCACAGAATCTTGCAGTAAAAATGACATTGGATTTCCTAGCTTGGCTTGTCTGTAGCCTTTTAAATGTAGACAAAGATCCGTATATTTGTACAGTTTCAAACATAACGAATTCCAGTTCTTGATTCCAGCAGCAGGTACACTGCATAACATATTAACGTTAAAATAACATCTGAATGAAGACGAAGCCAAGAATGAAATAACAAAAGCTGGAAAAAACATACTTTTGCATTGAGAAGACTGAACAGAGTGTGATCAGTTGTAGTTTGCGCCCTCCATTTCAAAATCTCAGACAAAAATTGATACTAGAAAAGAAGAAAAAGAAATAGTGAAATAGCTTCTTAGCCGATTTATTGCCAAACAGACTTGTATTATATAAGGGAGGTTTAAATCGAGAGCCAGCTCCCATACGAGCACTAAAGATAAAACTTAGACAATTAAACTAAAACATCAAATAAGGAACTCGTCAAATTTTAGCTCTCAAGAAAGATAAACAAACTGATTTTTTGGTTAACTTTTGGGGAGCTCGCATTTATAAAAAGAGCTTTGATAGTAAGGATGACGTTCACAAAACTGTAATATCTTTTGTTGTTTTTGATTTATGGCCGTGTGAAGGAAATTATTGATGACGTCATAGCAGGGACCTGTCTGAAGGCACAGACCATGGTATGAGTAATAATTAAACCATATCTTCAGAATCGAGCCCCGGATTAGCTTTAAATGTGGTTCATGGGTGCTTTGTGACCATTGATGTACTCTCTGAATTTTTAAATTTCTACGATGGTGCCAGGTTTTGTACCAGGCCGTTACTTTGTTTTATTCCTGGTTTGTGACTTTAGAATGACGTCTGGCAAGCTTTAAAATAGTTTATCAGCTGATATGGTAATAGCAAGCTGCTCTTAAATATTTCATTAAATTCAAAAGCATTTATTTCCTAAAAACATACCACACCGTACTGTTAATCAATGGGCACTATGTCCCCACCAGAGGAGAAATTGCAACTAGCAAGATAATCATACGTAAGTATACCTTTGTAGCAAGGTCAGACTCATCTTTTTCTCCAATTTCTCTTCCAATTGCATAAGCTATCCGCGTACCTTTTACTAGATTCCCAACCATTGCAGAGGCTGGACCGGGTTCTTGAAACGAAAGACAGAATAATTTAAAAATCCATTAGGAAATACAGCATAGAAAGAATCAAAGCTTCTTCACAGACGAGTGAAGGTAATAGATATTTCCCTTGATTACGTCATACACCTATGAGCGCACAGTTGTATTCAAGAGCGCGGTGAGCTGTTTATGTTTTCTACGGTAATCGTACGGGATTATTTGTTTGTTTATTATGCTCGAAATATTGTATCAAACGATGGAAAATTCACTCGAAATTACAGATCAGCATATCCCTAGTTTATTTAAAACTCTTGTTCGAGGAAAAGTGCTGCAGAGAGTAGAAACAGCGAAGATTTGGCGTCCAGAAGCGGTGAGAAATCTAAAAGGCCTAAAGTGGTTGGTGGTATAACCTGTTGTGTGCCAGATTGTTTCAGGAGCGGAACAAGAGGTTGCTGGTCGTTGAGAATGTACCTATTCATTCGACAATTGAAGAACTGAGGAGGAGTGAAATAATATAGGAATAACCGTTACCTGAGAATTTTTGTCTAGGTTTCGGTAAATTTGTGACTGTAGTATGAGGACACATCAACACGTTGACGGGATGCAAGGAACCTTCAAGATACTTCTGTTTAGTTTCGTGGACACTAACCAAACCATTGCTGTACTGAAAAGACAGGAAAGACAGGGGTATAATGATAATAGTAATATAGTTATCTAGTTACCTTATCAGCAGAAAAATTGCTGCTATCAATAAGGACCCTCTTATAAAACATGAAGGATCCAAGAAAATCAAAATTAGAAATTGCCTAGTTACAATACGATTTCTAAAGCAATTTAATTGAAAAAATTGTCTCCAAGCTTTACATTCTTAGGCATTATGAAAATTAAAAACAACAAATGCAAATGTGATTTAGTTTCAGAGCATGTGAAATCCAGGTGGCAAGCTGGCTGAAGGGTTCTCATAAAAAATGACACCTAGGTAAACTCACCCTAGGCAGCCCATCAGGGGCGACAAGACACAAGCAGTAGATTCCAACCTAAGGAAAAAGCAGAACGTGATATTTAACAGATTTAACTAACATAGTGATAAGCATTTTAATACCTGGATGCTGAATTTGTCAATGATTGAGACACTGGGGCCTTTGTTGCTGTGAGGCCCATTGACTCATACCCGAAATAAATCATTTTTAAATACTTTTCTGCAGTCCTGGAAGTTTAAGGTGCTATTGAAGAACGAACAATTTTGCATCGCTTATGATACAAATGCCACTGTCAATGACACTCTTATTGCATCCCACACATTGAACCACATCAGTTGGTAGACTCGAGCGAACAAAGTCGATCAAGTTGCTGATGTTATCGGTTGCCTTCAAGAAGACCTAACAGCAGCTATGCAGGACAGAGAAGGATGGAGGAAACGAGTCAGGTGAATATGAGACAGTCTCTTAACTGATGATGATGATTATACGAAAAGTCCATAAAACACCCCGACCTTATCATATGCTGGTTAGTAAACAAGAATTGCCTCAAAATATTATTGAGAAACTGATCATACTTCAAATGAAGAATACTTACAGCGTGAATTCCATCTACTGCTGGCAAAACATGACTCATCCACTGGAAGCTCTGAAATTAAGTTTATAGGAAAAAAATTAGGTAAAAAAAAACTTGTCCACGGAGCTAAATTCTACTGGTTTCTTGAGCACACAGCCGATGTTGATTGGTCAAAGCAATCTGAGTATACAGCAACTAGCACACTCTGCGAGGCAAACTATGCACCGATGAGCGTGATGCACGAGTCTTAGTGTAGCTCTTAACAAACTTAACCCCAACATAATAAAATATTATTTTTTTACCTAAACCAATCAGTCACATCTCCGAACAAAAAACCCTCTCGAAATTCCAAAGATCAAAACAACTAATTATGGAATCAGATCTTAAAGTTTTCAAGGGCCAAAATCTGGAATTCACTTCCAGATGAAATCAAATTAGCCATAAATACCAAGCAATTCACAAAATTCGTTCAAAACTTCGTTCCTCTCTAATAAATGCGCATGTTGTTCTTGTAAAAAGTGATTTATCTCATGCAATCATTGAAGTTGCTTTATGTCAATTTCAATTAGTGTATATCCCTATTGTTAATATTTAAATTTAAAAAATTATACGATACAATAACGAATAGGATACTTCTATGAGCTTTGATTGTGAACTTAAATGTAATGGCGCATTCGTTTTCACAATCAAAATTGAAATTACTTACAAGGTTTGGTGACAATTGTCGAATAGAGTACAAAAATCACTATTACCTCTTCTTCTGTGCAAGTCGCTTTCTGTTCAGCAACAATTACGATTCTTTCCTCTTTTAGAAGATTGATCGAGAAAACCGCTATTCTGGATCAGAAATATAAAAAAAAATTCAGGAATAATTCACATTTCTAACTTGTCTTCCAAGAGAAATCAAAGTAGTACGAAGTTCAATCTGTTTGTTTACATTTTTGAACAGCTAATCAATGTGCAGCATTCATGAGCTCGTGATAAGACAAGATGCAGGTTGATTTATCAAAATGAAAACAAATTCACAGCTCCGTCAAATACAATATTGGCCCGTGTTCTCCCGTATCATTTGATATAAAGTTTTTCTCAACAACATTGAATTTATATCATTTATTTACCTTCCCTTGTGCACAAATTTAATAGGATCAACAGCTAAGACGGTAGATTTAATATCTTCAGCATTATGTTTTCTCCTCTTCACATTCATTAGTCCTTCTACTGTGCCAGAGACGAACACCAGTCCACCCTAAAGGGTATAACAGATCAGAAGAACTATGATGAAGGTTAAGCATGATATCAAGAAGTAGTTAGGTACACTTTTGGGTGTTGCGATAACCATACATGTTACCAGAGATAAAATACTAGGAAGGAAGGAATGAAGGAACCTCAATTCAGGTTTAATGGCGCATTAACTCACAACTGGTTGCTTGAAACATTTAATGGAATACAGAGGTTTGAGCGAAGCAGAAAATTCTAGAAAGACAGCGTGGTGAACAAATCATCACGAAACATTGTCTTTAATGTGATTGTTAAGCACTACAAAAATACCCTTCAAGCAACTGTCGTTGAATGTGACAGCCAGTAAAGCAACAGGACTGTGGAGACGAATTTTTGTTAAAATGATACCATTAATATGGAAAATCGAAATATGAAACTCTTTTCTCACTTACAGGTCCAAGGAAACCGAGCAATCCCGTCAAAACATAAGAATCAGTTGAAATTTCTCCGCTGCCAATATGAATCTACATGAACATGAATAACAAAAAAACCAGGTAAACTTTATTAATAAATTTCCAAGGAAATTGCACCATTAATAATATTCAGAACCCATAATAAATTGATTGCTATTACACGTTCGGTTATAGTACCTACTGTATAGGGAAAGAACTTTAAAAACTATTTGTAGAAATTAATGATTTCTTTTGATTATACGATTTAAAACTCATTTATTATTTTCATCGTGATTAATCATATTGTATCTAAAACTAATTTAATAATTTCTAGCTTACCAGTTTCATGTTCAGTATTGTTTAACATTTGCTTTACAGTAAATACTTAGTGTATTTACTGTAATTCATTAAATTTTTTTCTAACTTAATGTTAACACTTTTAGTATGTATTTCAATTAGTTGTGTTAATGTTACATGTTAATGTTAATGATACAGTTCCATGTATGTAATAAATTGACTAAGGGCCTTCTCGGCCTATGTACCTTACGTTATAAAAAAAAGAAAAAAGAAAAAGTATATAATATAGATATTAATTTATTTTATCACACACATATAGATGAACAACCTTTATGATAGTATTAGCAAAGTCAACATAACAATACTTACATTGAAAACGTGGTTTGTTTTTCCTTGCAGTCCCCAAAATCCATTGCCAACAGTTCTACTACAAATACACAATTCCCCAACTTCGTCTACTTTACATAATTCGTTGCTGCCATCCATTTTAAGAACTGCAACTTTTGCTATGACAAAAACGGAAAGTTTTGTCAAAAGCGGATTACATTGTTGCATATTATAACATTGATATAAGCCGCTGATTTAGGTGTAGCATAAACAGAAACCAAGCAATTTTGTACATCATTCGTTCTAAAGATCAATCTTGTTTTGAGCTAACTAGAGCTGTGCTTTTTTACGAGATATTTTGGGTGCTCCAAGGAGTTTTGGGAGGCCGGCCAGGGCAGCATAGGCTATACGTTTATGTATGTACGTGGTCTTTGCCATTCCGTCTGTGCGTTGCGTAAATGTTTCAGCAAACAATGATGTTGACACTTTTTATAAATTGTTCTGGGAACTCAACATGAAGATTACAATTTTTTCTATGACTACCAGTCAATATGAAAATTATCCATACAAAAATTGTCCAAACAAAAACTTATCCTAACAAAAAAATGCTGGTAAAAAATATAAGTCTACGCTTCAAAACTTTCTTTTTTCCTACCACAAAAATTCCTAAATCCAAAGCTAGCTCATATTTTTGCGCTTATCGCAACATGATATTCCTTACCTCCAGGTGCAACTAATCCGCAATCTTGTAATATCAGTGCAGTTAGTGAGCCTTCTTTGTCAACCCGAACTACTCCGTGGCTGAGCCCAGTGATGGATAGAATTCCTCTACCGCTCGAACCAGTGTCAGATCGCCCTGGTCTGAAAAGAAATTAAACTGTTTATTACCCTTCTGAAGATTGCAAAATTGAAGAATAAGAGTAGAATTACAGACATCATTTTTACTCATTTTTTTTCAATATCAATTAGGTCTTCAATCTCTTCTTCGATCCCATCGAAAACTCTTCAAAATCATTCGTTGCTGTTATCATTGTAAGCTTCAGATTTAACAAATCCCTGATATGCGAGCTGTAAAACTGCCAAAGCTTTGGAGGTTGAATATTCTTGAATGAATCAATGAATCAATGAATCAATGAATCAATGAATGCATGAATCAATGAATCAATGAATCAATGAATCAATGAATCAATGAATCAATGAATCGATGAATCGATGAATTAATGAATCCATGAATCCATGAATCAATGAATCAATGAATCAATTAATCCATGAATCCATGAATCAATGAATCCATGAATCAATGAATTAATGAATCAATGAATCCATGAATCAATGAATCCATGAATCCATGAATCAATGAGTCCATGAATCCATGAATCAATGAATCCATGAATCCATGAATCAATGAATCAATGAATCCATGAATCGATGAATCGATGAATTAATGAATCCATGAATCAATGAATCAATGAATCCATGAATCCATGAATCAATGAATCCATGAATCCATGAATCCATGAATCAATGAATCCATGAATCAATGAATTAATGAATCAATGAATCAATGAATCCATGAATCCATGAATCCATGAATCAATGAATCAATGAATCAATGAATCAATGAATCAATGATCAATGAATCAATGATCAATGAATCAATGAATCAATGATCAATGAATCAATGATCAATGAATCAATGAATCAATCAATGAGTCAATAAATGAATGCATTAATGCATTAATGAATGTTTTTAAATCCATAGAGCAGCTGCATGTCTTTAAAGCGATGGACTTATCACAAAAGCAGAACAGGAAGTTAGGAATGTGAAGAACATCAACCAAACCGAGGGGAAAATCAGTTATCATTCAAAAATCTCTTACGTTGTCAAGAAGAATCTCTTCGAATTTGAAAAAATCCTCGGAAAATCCCTGAAAATCTTTTTCTTTTATAAAAATCTTGGAACCACAAGGAGAAGGTTATTTTCCAACTCGCAAAACGCATGAGTCATAGAGCACGAGTTTGGCTTTGACAATTGTAGTAATATTTGATTGAATAATAAATGAATAATGTTTTTTTAAGTTGATTTGATCATAGAATACCTTCTGATAGCGATCGTCATGGTCTCAGATGAATATGCGCAGGGACAGAGAACTTCTTGTCGCAAACCTCTTGCTTCAAATGTATTGAAAAAGGCATCGCAAGCTGAGAGAGACCCTAGTGGGAAAAACCAGCAATCAAAATAGTTGATTAACAGACAGTCAACAAAAAGTTAGATATTAGATAAAAGAAAATAAGAGTGGCATAAGAACAAAGATTTATGTTACATTTATTTTAACATCAATGAATGAATAAACAAATGATTAATTGGATGATTTAATGAATGATTGAATGAATAAATGAATGAATGAATGAATAAATGAATAAATGAATGAATGAATGAATGAATGAATCAATGAATAAATGAATGAATGAATGAATGAATGAATTAGTGAATGATGGAATGAATGTTGTAACTCTGAGACGAATGCTTTATACTATCATCAGACGTGGAGTTGTTTTCGGGAAAAGATTTCTCAAAACATCATAATTATAATGAAACATTTGATATAAATAACAAATAGGAAAGCTAATATTTACATGGATTAGCTCTGTCAGCCAATAAGAGCATTCTAAGTGAAGACAAATTGATATCTCTATGATCTCTCGTTGCATGTAAACTCCAATGTAATTCTCTAGATGTGACAAGACACGCACTCGCTAAAAAACACAATTAAAAACATTAATAATACAAATTAGAAATAACTTGCTTATTGCAAGTGGACATTAATTGTAATAGGCAGTAGAGGACGTAGACGCCGGCGTAGCTAAATATATTTCGGGGAACGAGGTGGTTTTCGGGACTAAATCATAAATAACTCAGGACTGACTTGGAACGACCATCATCACTTCAATTCAAAATTCAATCAAATTCAATTCACCACATGATCTTCCACTGTGGGAAGTACAAGACCATTTACTTGCACACAATATACAGTATTATTCACAACAAATATGGCAAAGTGGATCATTTAGGTAATGCTGAGAAAATTTAAACGGCTACCTTTATACTTGCTTGCCATAATCATCCACATTGCAGGACTATGTTGCATTACTGAGGGTGGCACATATATCACATGCATGCCATAAAGAACACTCTACAAAAAGAACTTCCCTCGTTAGTATCTACAGGTACAACAGAGCTTGTTAAAGGATGTTATATGGGGTTGGGTTGGCTTTATATGGCCTCAGTGAGTTGTTTTTCTTCCCACGTTTACACGTGAGCAATTACCTATGTAAGCTCCAAGCGCCGGCCAATTTTAGGCCGGCCTAAGGTATTTCTTTAAGAAGTGTTAATATCGGCTAGGTCTTACTCAGGCGTAAATAGGTGAGATCTCTCACAGCTGTGACTGGTGCAGCATCTAAACGCTTGATCTTTGATGATAGATAACTTACCCTGATCACACTTGGCAAATTCATTCAAATATATATTTAAGCTTTCCCTCAAAAGGCTTACATGGACAACTGAAGCAAGTTATGAAATAAATCAGGGGGTAGTGTGTTATGAATAAAGGGATGTTTTACTTCGATAAAGAGCTAGGCCCGCAACGTCAGTAAAATTTCTCTCCTAAAGCTACTGGAATTATTTCTGTAATCAACAATCAATTTATTCAGATACAAAATAATGATGGTCAAATTCTTGTAATTTTCGTATTAGCTCTAAGAACAATTCATGAAAGCGTTGACATCAACGTTTGCTTAAACAATTACATACCGCACAGACGGAATGCCACAGACCAACGTTTCTTTTGTAATCGAGAACACTAACAATAGTGTCGCCTACAATGAAAAATGTTGTTCACAACGCAATATACAAAGAGTAGCAAATTCGCTTTAAACGTTGCCAGTGTTAGTCCTTATCAATGAAATTTTGTTTCATATATTCCATGAATATTTATATAAAATGCAATTTCGCATCTGAAAGGATGGGCATCAATGATGAAAGAAATAACAGAAACACAAGTTTAAGATTAGCCATTCTGCTGAACTCTCCATCCGCCAGACAGACAAGTAGACTTAGTTCATTGATATAGACGGAATAATATGGAAACGACGAAAATGGAAACGATGAAATTGGCAAGAATGAACTCAGAACTAGCAGCTTAAGCGATGCGGCAGTCAAGTGGTGTATTGAAGAACGATCCATATAATTTAAAGGAGAATAAAACTTTTTTTAAAGTATACAGATTTATGCAGAGTGTTACCTTTACGCTTAAAAGAGCCAAACAATTAGCGTTAATTTACTTTATCTTAAACACATAAAGTAAATTTACGCTATATTAATATATTGTTTACATGTCATATAATATCTTGCTGAAATCTGGAAGTTTAGGGATCAAACGTACTAAGCTAAAATATATGCGATTTGAATGTTACCTTCGTTATAACGACAAGCTTGAATAAGCATTTGCGTGTGACCAATCATTGTCTCACGTGATACAACGACACCTAGTGAACTACCATCTCTATCTTCACAATACTAGAAGAAACAATTTATACAGAATAATCATCATTTCTGTCAAACTAATGCCTAAAGCGAAGCTCTTAAACCCTGAACATTGCTTCGATTAGCCTTAGGCTATTCAGCAGTTCCTCTGTGCCCAGCCTAGGGAACCACCTTGCTATTAAAGTAGTGAAGAATGAGGTTTGCAGGCCATAGAGGATATTCCAAGCAGCTAACTAACTTGATTTTTGAAGGGATGATTAATGGAAAAAGAGACAGAGGGAGACAGAGAAGAACTTAGGGTGATGATGTAAAGGAATGGAGTGGGTGTAAATGCATCGGAATAGCAAAACCAAAATCTTAGAATAGGATTGATTGGCGTGTCATGGTTTCCAACCTTCTAATAGAAGGAGGTACTTGATGATGATAATGATGATGATGATGATGATGTGCCGACAACCAACCATGCTTGGGCAGCACTAATGATCTCTTAATGCCTGCGAGCATTCCACAAGGCAGAGTAACAGTTTGAGCAATATTGATTTCAAAGGCAAATAGACTTGGTTTTCAGGCATGAAACTATTAAAACAGAACGGCATTAAGATTTTACATACCTCTATATAAGCAGGAACTTTCTTATCTTTTGCTAATAGTGGAACATGCCAATCTCTCGACGGTCTACCAAGGTTTTCAGTTACAAAAAATTGTAACCTCGGCCAACCTGATGAGGAAGAGTAACGAAATATAAGGAGCAATGTATACCAGCAAATATCCGTTAAAAACGATATTGGCAGAACAATTCTAAATTTGCTTATCAGCACAGTTTTGGAAATGAGAGACAGTTTTGGAAATGAGTGACGGTTTTTGGAAATGTGAGACAGTTTTTGGAATCGAGAGACAGTTTTCAGAATTGTAAGACAGTTTTTAGAAATGAGGGACAGTTTTTGGAAACGAGAGACAGTTTCTTAGAAATGAGAGACAGTACTTGTAAATGAGGGACAGATTTTGGAGTTGAGAGACAGTATTAGTACCTCGAAATTGCACAGGGTGACCTAGATCATCTCTTGGAAGATTTCGAAGACAACTTTCCGACGTGAGTACCCAAGAAACATTGCAGCTGCCAAGAAGAAAACCAATTTGCTGCAGACCAGCATCCTATAAAGAACAAAGAAAACGTAGACAATACATATTAAATATAGTATTTTAGTATATTATTTATACTAAAGGTACTAGAAATTTCTTTCGTCTATATCTACTGATTTGTAAGTACCGCACGCCATTCATTTTTGTATATTTTTTAAATTAAACTTATGTTGTAATTTATGCTTATTAGTTAAAAGCAATGCGGCTTGGATAAACATTCTTTATAAAATTACAGTGAAACCTCAATCGGGGGACTGAAATTTATTGTCCGTTGTTTGGTGTTCGTTGTTAAGAGCTGCGACCTGTTGCATCTCGGAGTTTCGGACATGAGCTTGGTGTCCGAATATGAGAGATATCTATTATTTGCAGATGTCTGTTAGTGGATGTTTCGCCGTAAACAAATCTTGGATAAGCATTGATCATAAGAACATACGAAGCTCAAGTTAGACGGAAAAAAATTCTTTTCCCATCCAACTGAGGACGGATCACGACAAAGTAAACCTCATTTTCGAGAACTTGCTTTCCAATTTACAGCGTATTGGATATAGTGACAGACTCAACAGATAAGAAATTCATTTTACTGGCAATAATTAATACTTACGTCTCTTTTCATTGGTGGGTCGATTGGCACGGGAACAACACCGGCAATTAAACATCCATAAAATGCAGAAACGAAACCAACTGGATCATCATAGCTGTACATGAGTGCAACCTGATAGAAGAGTAAAATTATCTAAAATACTAAGAATCTTTAGCTACAAGGATGCTGTAATAGTGCATAAGCACATAATAGAATATGTCTCAAAAATTTTTTATAAGATGCATGGCTCTGATCAATTCAATCCAAAACATGACAAAACGCCTTGAAAGAGCATGGGACTGGAAATGCCTCAAGTCTTGCTGGGTTATTCATAGCACTTATTATTGATGTGTATCAGTCAATTGGGTTTTAGCCTGAAAGGTCTCAGGTTCGAGTCCCAGCTAAAGAGGGAAGTACAATAAATTCTGGTAGCAAGCTCGTGTATTTATTCCGTATTAGCACATGTCTCGTGCTAAAATGCTATTAAATGAAATATAAAATTCGTTAAGAATTCTCTGTCGGTTACAAGGATTGAATTTAAAAATGTGTAACTGGTGTTTTTAAGGAAAAAAATCTCACCCTGTCTCCTTGCGAAACCATAGTTCCATCTCTAGCATTACCAATTTTATTAAGAAGCGCAAAAGAAACTTTCTGACTTCTACTCATCAGTTTGGCTGTTGATAAAAGACTTTTATTTAATATTTATATCAACAGTTTGGCTATTGAAGAAAGATTTTTATTTAATATTTATATCAACAGTTTGGCTATTGTTTGGCTTCTACCTACCAGTTTGGCTATTGAAAAAAGATTTTATTTAATATTCATATCAACAAGTCAATCAAACTATATTGGCCAGTGAAAAGGAAGGTGGAGTGGTATGTATCTGGGGTATACTTATTGTTGATGTTGTTTGGCTAGGTGATATACTATCTTCGCAAGGTATGGGTTTGTGCAGCCAGGGCAGAAGGACCATTGACTAGCCTAAGCCCAATGTAAGCAGTGAGAGACTCTAACTCAACCTCTAGATGTGATCAAACCACCTGGTTTATTTTGCCTTTACCTCGAATTGCAAAGAGCCGATAATTTTCTCTCCTCGCTCTTTTTAACACCCTCTCTCCTCACTCTGGACTGAGGCTCGAATTCACAACTTCCCCACCCAGGGTTGTGCGTGTTAACCACTCTGCGATCCCCGCAGTAACATTCGCTATCTCAAAAGTATTTGATCTCACCTGAGATTTGGTGGGACAACTAATAGTCAACTTGATGACTAAGGTTCGTCATGAAGCTCTTTAGCCGGTAATAGCGAGATTGGTCTTGAAGTTAATTCAAGAACTTCCATAAAGCAAAGAAGGGTAAATCAAAGTTCAGCATTTACTCACCGTATAGTAAGGTGTAAAGGATTTTTCCATTTGCATCGATAACTGAAATGGCAGGTGCTTTGTGAGACGAACCATATTTTCTAATTGACTCTGTGAAGGAGTGTGGAAGATTTTCGGGGACCTGAAGATAGATAGATACAGTTGATCAACAAGGACACAACGCAAGAGCCAAGCGTTTTTTTAAAGAGAAATAATGATTATGATAGTCATAAAAGAGATGTCGAAACAAAATTAACAAATGCCAGGAAACAAAGGGTTGGAACCAGAAAAGTCATAATTCAATCTATTTCTTGGTATTGGCATATTTTGTATGTTATTTAATTGACCATTGTATTCAATTCCCAGCAAAGTCATATCAAAGACTTTGAGAGTGGGTCTCTGCTAAGCACTCAGCATTAAGAGAGGGTAAAAAGTATTGTGCGAAAGCGATTCTCGAACCAAATATCGTGCCGAACCCTGAACCTGAACGAAAGATGAGCCTACGGGTCACCCGCGGTTGACCATTTTAAATCTTGAACAAACAGACAAATTCTGCCAAGATGTTGGCAAAAATATAAGCTAAAAGGTTACAAGATGTTCATATATTCAGATTCCGTATGTAAAAGTATTATAAAAGGATTTCGTCTTACCATGAGAGGATCACCAGTAGCGGGTTTGCTGTAAGTTCCTTCTG